>PVJS01021452.1:0-31492 GCA_004027185.1 Glis glis
GATTCTCCACACTGATCTCCACAGTGGTTGAACTAGTTTGCAATCCCACCAACAGTGTAGAAGAGTCCCAATTTCCCCACATCCTCGCCAACGCTGCAATTTTAATTGTTAGTTCTTAGAGAATGTAAGTAGAAGTACTTATTCTAACTTTCAAAAGGCAGACTTTTGTTTCTGATCTTATCATTAATGTGTAATGCTACTATATGTGTATTATTATCTCTATTACTGTGACTTTATAGACTAAATACTTGAAAAACAAATCTATAGTTAACTCTGTTGCAGGTAGACGTTTTACCTTTATTGTATGATAGATATAATGAACAATATTGATGAAATTTTGAAAATTTTAAATAATTATATAAAATTATTAGGCTCAGATACTCCTTCACAGGCAAGAAATAAGACTATAAAAGAAGGTGCCTGATAATAATAATAGGACTAATGGTCATTATGTCCAAGTAGAGAGAACATGCCTTCTCCTAAATTCATTGGAATTAATCTTGAAAAAGAAGAAGGATTCTGGTAGTTGTTACTCCTGTTCCCATTATTTGCTAATTATGCTATCCCTTACTACCATTTTGAAATTTTCTTTATGAAGTGACACAAATTATGAAGTTAAACATTTCTGTTGAAAAATGCATTGTTATTTTTTATAACCCCAAATTCAAAGAGAAACACTTGCATGTGACTTTTCATGAATACATGAATGTGATTTTATGACTTTTCTAATTCGATGGTTTTTGAGGTGTGAATGTGAATTAGACCATCTTTGATCCTCTATGTCCTTCCTACCATATTAATCAGAATATATCACCATCACCATGTTTGAACTTACCTTCCAAATTCAAGATATTGTTAGAGATAATGTGAATAAAATCTAATTACCAAATCCTAGCTTCTTATATTTGATCTACTTTCCTAAGTAGGAATTAAGTTCATAATACATTGTATGAGTCTTTGCATTTTCAATGTCCTTATTTATAACTTGACCATGAAGGACTTTGGTGTGAAGAATATTAAATAATTTATCTTTGTCTTTTATCACTTCCTATAATTCTTAGCACATAATTATACTACCTATAATTTATTGAGAACCTTCTCTGTGATACAGTCATAGTTATTGTATGGAAGTTCAACTAAGGAATTAATGAATAAAAGTTGAATTAACCTTTAATATTGATGACTAGAAGAAAAGGGGAAAGAGCCAATTTATGTGCAAAGGTTGGTGCATTTGAAAATGGGTACAAACAGAAGTAGAATCACAGTGCCTGGCATGACATATCTCAGCTAGTCTACCGTAGATAAAGGGAGAAAGATTTTACAAGAGAGAAAACCCATAGGAAAAAAAATGCAACTGTGAGGAAATAAATGACTACAATGTGAAAGAAATCTAATGGAATTTAAAGTATAAATATTGCTTTAGAGCAAGAGTATTCGAAAAATTGAAAGATGAAAGAATAATGTTAAACTGTTGGGAAACATTTCTTCGTGGATGTCTCTTTAGTGCACATTTCAAGAGAGCAGCACTGCCAGGAAAGGAAGTCCCACAAGTGCAATCTTTAGACTCCCAATCAGCCATATGAGGATGGGTCTTGGACCTGGAATACTTCCTTCACAAGAGATAAAGAGTGCACACAGCCTGAGCTGTACTGAGTCTCTTTCTGATTCAGTAAACTTTTCTTTGTTCTGCTTAAGCATGTGAGTCGGTGTTCCTCAGCACACTCCCAGCTTTCAGTATCACACAGTCCATGGGGGACAGTGGCACAAGATAGGTGGATGCAGGTCAATTAATCACCTGCGCTGCCAGGAATACCTGTTAGCCAAGAGGAGCCAATACAGACTATTGGAGTGGATCTCGCTCTTTGTCTTCTCTATGAGAGTTGAAGTGTCATTCCATCCAGAGCTTGAATACTATTGTGTTTTCTTTAGTGATCCTGATACCAAGATGCAGCAGGCAGAAATATTTGGACCTGTATCCCTTGTGGTGGGCATAGCGATCATCTTTGTTGTCCTTTGTGTAGTTGGAACACTCCTATGACATTGATGACTTGTGTGTGGTGTGCTGCTTGACAGACACTGGCTGTGATTTCCTCTGGACTATCTTTAGAGGAGAGTTGTAGAGTGAAAGGGAGAGAGATAATGTCTACCGCTGGAGTAAAGTGCAGGTCTGTTAATAGAGATAGGATCTCCTTTCAGAGCAAAAGGAAAACAACTTCATAGTTCAGTGTACAGGTGGATCACTCCACAGCAAAGTGCATACATTACAAAACATTTGTTTTATTTAAAATTTTTATTTTATTTAAAACTTCCATTATATCACTTTTGTTACTCCTGTAATGCAGCCCACTGTGAATGTCATTCATGTTACCCTGTTTGAATTGGGGAAAAGTGAATCAGAACAAGAAAATAGTGATATGCTAGCTGTAGCTCTTGGTTTGTCTCGAGTTGGGAGTCTTCTGTCTCTACCAGCATCTGTGAAACTATGACACTCACATGATAACTTGCAAGTGGAATAAGAGCTTAGTTCCTTCAGAGCTCTTCACATAGACCCATCTAGAATGGGGTATATATAGACATTAGCCATGTTTGATAATACCTTACTATTCTACATTATTACCTTTCTCAGTTTTGAGAATTTTCCAAGAGATGGTAAATATAACAATCACTAATTTACAAGTCTCAATGAAGACATAATCATCAGTAGAATTTTTTGTATCAAAGTATAATTTCAATGGAGAAAAATAAAGCATGAAAATAGTTTGGTGGAGCCAGGCGTGGTGGTGCACATATTTGCGGCCAGCCACAGCTACTTAGTGAGGCACTCTATAACTTAGTGAGACCCTGTTTCAAAATAAAGAATAAAAAAATAGGGCTGGGGGTATAGCTTGGAGGTAGAATGCCCCTGGGTTCAATCCCCAGTACTGCAAAAAAAAAAAAGAAGAAGAAAAGAATTTGGTGTAGAAATATCATCATGAATTTAGACACTGAGCCAGATTCATATTTTGAAGGACCTAGGTAAAGTAAGTAGTGACAATAACTATTTTAAGTTAGTAATTGAATGACTCTTTTTATATTTACTTGCATAAGAAATATCTGGTAAAGTATTTTTCAAAATGATGGGGTTTTAAAACTACACACACACACACACACACACACACACACACACACACACTACATAATCTTGTAATTAAAAAAAATGGGTGATGAGTTTGGGATGACTTATTTTTCCTCACTGAATTTTTAAAAATCTAAGAATGTGTAATGAGAAAAAAAGGTTGTTTTTGAAGTGTCTAGACTGAGCATGTTAAATCTCTAGCCCACAGATCATGGCAAATTCTCATGCTGAAATTGTGAAACTAAACATTGTTGTAAATTACTGCAGCCTAGCATATTTTTGTGACCTAGTCTCTCACCTCTAATAATAATCTTGTTATAATTGCACCATAAAATGTGTCAGTTTTAAAACATGAGATAAGTAAGAGTAAATTGCAATTTGATATTCTGTTTTTAAATACTTACAAACATTTAAAAATCATAAAGTAAGCTTTAAATCTATTTAAAATTTTAAATACCTTTTTAAATGTCCCTCTAAATTTTTTTCTCTGCCCCTTTCATGGAATTCTTAACATATTTAAGTAGTATCTTTGGGGAAATTCTTTTCTGGTCACTCTACTTAAAAGTACATATACTCTATTTCTTTCAAAGAGCTCAGAGCATATAGTATACTGTGTACTGTATATGTTTATATGTAATTAACACATAATCTATGAGGTCAATCATATAATGATAAACAAGATCAGTGCTGGGATTCTCTTCCTTGCATTCAACCATCATTTCTTATTAAAATATAAATATATGTGAGCAGGATCCAATGTTTATGAAACACTGTGTGTCGATCAATCTCTAATCATTTTCTATATAAGACCTTATAGTAAAATATATTGAGGGTCCCCAAAACCACCCGTGGGCTTGATGACTTACTAGAAGAACACACAGTTCTTCTAGTTATGTAACCATAACTCATGGTTATGGTTTTTCACAATGAAAATATAAAGATTGGAATCAGCAAAGAAACTGCATGCACTGAAATCCAGGAGAAATCAGGGACAAAGTTCTAGAGTTCCCCTCCCAATGGAGTCCTGTTTATGTGTTTACTCTCTTGGCAATAAAATGTGACTTGACAACACGTGTAAAGTGCTGTCAACTGGGAAGTTCACATGACCCTATCGGGAGTAGGTCATGTGGATGTGGCTGGACAATGCATACATGAAAAAATGCTCAGCATCATTAGCAATCAGGGAGATGCAAATTAAAACTACACTGAGATTCCATCTAACCACAGGCAGAATGGAAATCATCAAGAAGTCAAACAACAATAAATGCTGGTGAGGATGTGGGGAAATAGGAACTCTTCTACACTGTTGGTGGGACTGCAAATTAGTATAGCTACTATGGAAATCAGTGTGGAGATTCTTCAGAAAACTGGGAATGGATCTATCATATGAACCAGCTATACCACTCCTGGGTATCTTCCCAAAGGGACTGAAATCAGATTATTAAAGTAATACATGCGTATCTGTATTTCTAGCAGCACAATTCATAATAGCCAAATTATGGAACCAACCCAGGTATCCATCAACAGATTAATGTATTACAAAATTATGGGATATACACACAATGGAATTCTACTCTGCAATAAAGATGAACAAAATTATGTCATTTGTGGAAAAATGGAGGGACCTGGAGTACTTTATGTTAAGTGAGATTAGCCAGTCACAGAAAGTGAAGGGTCATATGTTTTCTCTCAAATGTGGAAGCTAAGGAGCAGTTGGGATATAAGAGGGACTTTAGATGGTGGAAGAGAGACTTCGATGGAGTGAGAGAGGTGATTTAGAGGAGGGGGCAAGGGAGAATTAATGAAGGAACACTTCCACTGACATTATGTACATATGTGAGAATACCAATGCCTATCTCAATATCTTATATGGGGAAGGGGGGAGTGAGGAGGGAATGGGGGGTGGGGAGGAAAACTCCCCAACTGCTGTGTGCATGTATGTCACTATCACTATGAACTACATTATGATGTGAGACTATAATGCACCAATAAAAGTATAAAATAATAAAACCTAGCACCATCACCTCTTGCCCTCTTTCTGCCCAAGCAAAAAATAATCATTCTCCTTAGGTCATAGTGTTAGGATAAAAGTAGCCACTGTTAAGACACACTAGGTATACTGACAGAGGAACAAAGTGAAAATAAACTTATTGATATGTGAGGAAAATTATTGTGACAAAAAAGATCAAGATGTCCTAGAGGACATATTCCAGCAGAAATAATTACATTAAAAGAACTCATGGAGGTATTTCCTGACATTGAAACTACAATGGATAAAGTATTGTAAGATGATACAAACTTAGAAAGAAGTATGACAATTTGCCAGTGAATAAAGAGGATTCTTGTAATCCCAGTACTTGGGAGGCAGAGACCGGAGGATCTGGGTTCACGGCCAGCCTCAGCTACTTGGTGAGGCCCTCCACAACTTCGTGAGACCCGGTTTCAAAATAAAGGATAAAAAAATAGGATCGGGGGTGTAACTCAGAGGTAGAATGCTCCTGGGTTCAATCCCTGGTGCCACACACACACAAAAAAGAGCATTCTCAGTTTATGTCATGCTTATTTGAAAATTGGGAGGTAAGCACTACTAAAATTATTCTTAATAGGTTTTTTCTTTCTCTTTTTATATAAAAATTTAATTCATAAGATTTTAATATTTTAAACTATAGTGTATTAAATAAATATTAGTTTTGTTAGTGTATTCATTTTCCTAACTATTTATAACTTGAAATTTTGACAAAAATGTTTAGAGGTCCTGGAGCGATTATAATTTTCCCATTAATTATTTAAAATATTGTTTTTAATTATGGCAAGAAATATAGAAAAAATTATGACCTTAACCATTTTTAAATGCATAGTTAACTATGTTAAGAATATTTCCATGGTTGAACAACAGATCTTCAGAACTATTTCATCTTGCAAAACTGAAAGTCTTACATCTAACCCCAGTCAGAATGGCAATCATCAGGAAGCCATTAAATAACATTTAATGGCAATCCTCAGGAAGCCATTAAATAGCCTTATTACTCACATCCCTCAGCCCCTGATAACCACCATTATACTTTATTTTTATGTATTTAACTACTTTAGATACCTCATATGATTGGAATCAATAGTATTTGTCTTTTTGTGACTTACTCATTTCACTTAATGGAATGTCCTCAAAGTTCATCCATTTTTGTTTGTAAGGCGTAACATGATTTACTTTCTGTTTAAAGCTGAGTAATATTCCATTGTGCACATACATCACATTTTTGTTTATTCATATATAGTTTATGGATGCTCCTTTACTGATTTATTAATACTTTATATTGAAGTAGGGCAAAGGATCTGGGAACAGGAAGAGTTAAAGAAAGCCATCTGTATTAAGAACAAAAACAGAGAAGGCTAATAAGATATAAAGATAACAGTAACCAGGCAAGAACTATGTAAATCACAACAAAGCTTCAGCCCCTTCTGTGGGCTGCATTCTGAAGGCATCCTGTGTAAACAAGAATGGGGAGAGGTGAGCAGACAAGTACCGCCAGGAGATGAGAGCCCACCAGCCCATGAGATTAAAATTAAGGGTTGAAACTGGGAAAAAGACATTGGGCCTCCAATACCCAATTCTGACCAATCACAAAAGAGCAGGTGGGGGATTACAAGAAGATCTAAAATCTCATCTCCCAGGAACTTCAATGATTACTCTTCCGGGGACCCCTCCCCCCTGTGTAGGGTGAGCTATTTTGTTTTCTATTTTTCCTTGGCTTACAAACAAACTTTCACATTTCCATACCCTTCATTAGTCCTTGGACTTCATTCGTCCAAATCCACTGGACAAGAACTCAATAAAAGGAGACACCCCAGATCACGTTGGCACCCCAGATGGGACAAGAAGGGAAGAGACCCAGTGGAAGAAGTATTTCGTTAAAATGTTAATTTCAAACTTATTCTTATAATAATTATTAACATTTTGATTTATTTATAACCCTTCCTATTTCTAGGTTGATGTTTTAATCTGCAATTTTGATATTCATTCATCCACTAAATGTTTATTTGATTTCTACTGTGTTCCAGATGCTGTGTCAGGTGCTTTGAATACATCAGTGGACAAGGTCTCTGTCATCATTTTAACATGAGGAGACAGCAAGCAAGTAAGTGCAATCAATAAGCAAATTAGATGGTGTTAAATGATAGGCACAGGTACTCTGAAAAATATCTAGAACAAGTTAAAGTGCATTGGATGTGCAAAGGAGAGAGTGGGCACATTGCAGTGCTTAATAGGATGGCCAAGAAAGGCATCATTGAGCAAAACTTGAATGTAGTGAAGGATTTGTTCTTGTGGATATTATGGTGAAGATAATGCAAGCAGAGTGAATAGCTGGTGCAAAGGTCCTAAAACAGGAATAAGCCTCCTGTGTTTAAAGAGAGTAAGGATTCCAGTGAGGTTAGAATAGAAGCAACTAAGGTAACTGTGGTAGGTGAAGTCAGAGAAGGGGCATATCATCAAGAGGACTAGGACTTCCACTCTGAGACTATAGGAGGAAGCCATAGCAGGGTTCTGAATAGAGGGCTAAGTGAATGGTCTCTTTTTGTTAAGTTACTTGCTTTAGCTACCTTATTTAGAAAAGTCCCTGGGGGTGGTGGACAAAAGTAGAGATGAGGAGACCACACTGGAGCTATTGTAATGATAGACAAAAGATGAAGTCGGTAGCAGCGGAAAGTGGTAAGGTTTCACTGGATTGTGTTTTATTTGCAGAGTAGAGAATATTTGGGTTCCTAAAGGAATGGATTTGTAGTGTGGCAGGGTAATAAATGCTGATGACAAGCTTTGGCCTGAGTATTTGGATGTATGGAATTGCCATTATCTTAGGCGGGTAAAGCTATGGGAGGGTCAAGTCTCTGGGACAAAATCTATTAAGTCTGTCAATTTGATGTTGAGAATAATATGTTATAAAACCAAATGGAGATGTTGTGAAGTCTGTTGGATAAAGAATTCTTGAGTTCTGAAGATGTATCTGAGCTGTAGATTTATACTTAGAAGTTTGAGGAATGTAGGCAACTTTAGAAGCAGGGCCAACTACATAATTTGTGGGGCCCAGTGCAAACAATGTGAGGTGCCTTGTTTAAAAAGCAGAAAAATTTTCTTCCCTTCTTCTGCAGTATCTTTTCATCCTATCATGCTAATTTTTGCTATTTGATTTTGCACTTTCTTGGGCATGGGATACTCATGGAGTGAAGTCAAACCCTCACAGATGCCCAGGGTACCAGCTTGCAGTTTGATGCAAAGGGCATAGGTTCCCAAACCTCATGCCTGTACCCACATCTCTCACAGTGTGCAGAAGATGGTAGTGATGGCTGGATAAAAGAAGTGGAGCAAGAGGCAGAGAACCCATCCCGGGGAGGTGGAGGGCCAGCATGAGGAAGGAATGCATATGAGCTGAATCCTCTAGCACTTGCAATATGCTCCATCTTTCTGTCAGATTCACCTTGCAGTCACAAAGTCAGTAATAATCTTATTAGGAATTTCGATGTATTCACTGACAAGCAGGGCCCTGTGCATGTGCAGTGGTCGCAAGCTCATGGTGGAATACCAACTTACAAGCAATTCGACTGAAGGAGGTTCCTGGGGGAGTTATTGCAGAGAGAGCAGTGAAGAATTAGCTCTGGGACATTCCAACATGAAGAAGCAGAGGGGACCGGCAGAGGACGTGGAAAGCATGGTGTCTGGGAGCTACAGGGTTAACTGAGAAAGTAAGATACCTTGGAAGTCAAGAGAAGAAAGTTACAAGTGGAGAGGAGTGTGAGCTGTAAAGATGTTGCAGTGAAGCTGAGTGAGTGTAAAGGAAAAATAAGAATAGACATTTGCTTAGTACCCAGGTAAATGCCCTTGGCGAGGGTCATTGTAGAGAAGCAGTGCGAGCTTAAAGTATAAATGGTGAGTATCTGAAAGCAAGCAAGTGAACATAGGATACTGTCCCAAGAAATCGTCCAAAAAAGAAAAAAATGAACAAAAAGAAAGGCTATAGATAAGTGGGAGAGATCAATGTACTTTTTTTTAAGATGAGAGAAATGTCATTAGTAGATTGCTATTTATTATAATAATCATTAATATTGGGAAACATAGCATCTCAGACATCTGCAAGTGAAAACTGAGTCTTTGAATGATTTATAAGTTGTGGGTAATTGATACTCTCTTAGGTTTAGTTTAAAAAGAGTTATGAATTCAAGGCAGCGAGTTGAGTATTCCAACTATTAGCACCTACCTCAAAATGTTAAGTGTTGTACTTTAAATGATCTCGAATTCCTTTGTGGAATGTTATATGACAGATTTTGATGTCGCTCAATGATGTAAGCACATGAATATATTTCCTTAACATTTGGGCAATCTGTGTTTTTAGTGAAATCCTTTGGATTGCATAAAGATAGCCAAATCATTGATGTACTATTTTTTTCTTTTCCAAATATATTATCTGTCATTTAATGCAGCATTTATATCTTTATGATAAAATTTACTGAGATGTAGTAAAATTTTATTTTTATTTATTTAAAATTGGTGTATCTTTAAAAATATTGTTCAAAATACTTATGTAAATATTAACCATTTTATAGATAAATCAAATATACTTTGTTAAATGTCAGTTCAACATTTTAAATAACTTTCTTTCTGTTCCTTTAAAATAATCTTATTACAATATTAGCAGCCTTTCTAATTTTGTTTTACCACCTACATAACAGTTTATTAATGTGTAAAGCCTGGGTTAAAATAAACCTCACACATAACACATTTTGGCAATGATAATTATAATAAAAATGTTCTAAAAGGTCTCATTTCTAACCTTGCTTTATCACTATTGACTATAAAATGGAAGACATACTTTTCTCTAAAAAGTATACATGGAGACGTAAGATTAAAAGCACAAAGTAGCAAAAAGCTGTATGTTAGAATAAATTAAATTTAAAATAAAGGGAAATGGTGGTGGTATGAACAGAACAACTGTTATCATGTTAAATACTTTTTAAAGAAATAGATTACATACCAAAGCAATTCCAAAATTAATTGTAATTAAACTATGTTAATAGTTAATTCTTGAGACATAAAGATAGTTATGTATTTTGAGTATTTGCCATGTTCTTTGAGGTTGGAAGTGACTTGAAGTAGATATAAAATTTTTGCAAAGTCATTTGTACTGTACATTTGTAGGTTTAATATAATTAATGATTCATATTTTAGTGATAAAATTTTTATATGCAAATTAATGCTTTGATAGAAATAGTGATATGATAGTCAATGCAGAAAATAGATCAACAGTATTTTCACACAATATTCTAGGACCAAATTAATGTATAGCAAAATCTAGTTCTGACTTAAACAATCTAGAGGACCTTGCTGGCTCTGTGACCTGACCCATCCAGCTTCATGTTTCCCCAGGGGCTTGCACCCAAGTCCTTGATCCTTCCCAGGCACTCATTATTATTTTAATTTTGTCTTAACCTCCAAAATTTATTGAATAAAAAGTCTGATTGTTATCATGGATTGGTTTTGTGCAATGGAAAGGAGAGTACTATTAGAAAAGGCTATGGTTTGATTAGAATCACTCTGGCTAAATACTCCTCACTTGGAGAAATGATACTCTAACAGATGTAATTAAATATAATCAAACACTTCATTTTGAAAACCTTTACTGAAATTTATAAGAGAATTTATGTATTGGTAAATCACTCAGTGATTGCATGGGTCCATCATTGCAAAATGGACGTCCTTTTCGTCAATGCTGATAGCAATTTCCAGATGTGTTTTCTGTGTTCCTGTGAAGACAGCTGCTTAAGATTTCTGTTTTCAGTGAAAACTCATGTTAACATACATGAATTTATTACACCATGTGTCCTCATATGTATTTCATACCTTTTCAACATTAGGACAAAAGCATATGAATCTGAATAATCAATCAACGAATGTGTGTCAAGTCTCTTTAACTTTCCATGTGAGGGTAGCACTTAGGAGCTCTCTGATATAGCAAGCTGACACTTCTGTGTATAACTAAAATAGCCCAGATTCATGAGACTTATCATTTAAACTCATTTCTTCCATCTTTTTTTATATTGAAAGCACTCAACTTGGCACATAAAACTCTCTTCTTTCTTAAAAAATAAAATAAAAATCATGACTGTCTAAAAGCAGAATATTTGGTTATATTGTGTGACCCATTTAAAGAAGCTCTATTTTATGCCTTGCAGTTTTAAATGATCCAACTTATTTAAGTAACTGAACACAAAGAGGCTTAGAAGGAAAACCTAACAACTCGAACAGTGCGATGATAATATCTTGTAAATTTCCTTCCTTTGTGATCCATTGGCTTGCCTAAGCTTTATTTTTATTTTTAAGGTTTTTTCTTCTCTGGAGGTTATTTCCTGTAGAGATAGTAGAGAAGAATGAGGGTTATTTTTATGTTCTTGCTATTGAAAAAAACATCCATTTCACATTCAGTATGTTGTTCTGCTCCAAGTGTCTTAAGTAACATACATATCTACTTTATAGGTATTGACTGAAGCATAAAATAATATAAATCAAAATTAATGAAATGAGTAGAAAATATCTTTTTCATTTCTCTTTTGGAAGAAAGTATCTATGTTTGTGAAATTAATAAATTGACTATGGTAGATAGACTAGTTCAAGCCATTTTTTTCCCTAACAGAATAATTGCTGGTCTAAAATTCTGGTTGTCACCATTGTAAGTCTTTCTAAGGATAGCCTGTTAGTGATGCCAAATTAAGAAGTGAAGGCTCATGTTCTGGGACCATCTCTGTACTTAAGCCAACAGAACAGGCCTCAGTAAAGTGTCCTGTTCTTGTCAATGTTAGATGGGCTGTATCATTTTTGTCTGGCTAGCTTGTGAGATTACCCTTCCAAAAGAGACAAGAAGGCTGGAGATGTTATTTAAATAAGCATCAAAAGTACCCTCTGCTTAGTTATTCAGAGCCAAAAAATTAGCATAAATATCCTAATTCTGTAAAACTGTACATTTCCTCAAACAGCATTAGGCAACCCAGAAGCTTTAGAAAAACAACTGGCACATTTCTTCTGACATGAAAAATGAACCCCAGCTAAAATAATGGAAACACCTACCAGCTAGAATAGTTGTCTTCTCATCATGGATCACAGACTTGGCCTGGTTTCTCTCATTCCTCTTCATTGAAGTACCAGCAGTGAGAGAGGCCAGTATCTTGGGGCTTCCAGTTGGGTTCAGGTCTCAGTCATGGTCCTACATAGGCAAAAACATGTCAAAGTCATTGGCAGTATAATGACCTAGAACTGTTGCGGCTGTTGGCAGAATGAAGCCCAGCATAAGGTTGTTCCATATGTGCATCCAACAAAATGCTGATTTGCCAGATCTGTCAAGAAGCCACCCAGATTAGAAGGCCTATCTGTGACCATCACTAGCATTGGATGTTTACAGCAATGGCAAATAAAATAGGGAATTGCCTCCCCTCCACACACATTTGAACTTATGACAAAATTCTAGGTCATTCATATGTCTTATTTGGAAATCCAGTCAAAGTCACTTCTGATTTACAATGATTGAAGTTTAGGTCAGGAGGAAACATTTAACATAAATTCATTTCAAGTTCCTCATGTTTGGATGCAGAGACTGAAGTCCCGAGAAATTAAATGAATTGTTCATTAAAAAAGTTTTCAAACCTTAAAATATAATCCAGATTCTCCAATTCCTGTGTAATTAACTCTCCATACTGTGTACAACAATGATTTACACTGCTGGCAGTTGAAATAGTAGTTCATTTATTTATCAACAAATATTTATTGTGACTAAAAGTATGTCAGGTACTGACCTAGGGACTAAAGATTCAGAGGTAAATAGGACAAGAGACTTTGTGGAGCTTATTTAAGTTCTACAGTGGGAAGACAAACAGTAAGTACATAAATAATAAAATAATTTTTCTAACTACAAGGGGGAAAAATCCAGATGAAAAAATTTGGAGCCCTCCATCACCAAATCTGTTAACCTCCTGAATCTAGCATCCATATATTCTACCATTCACCTATTATGCAAAATCCTCCATACTCCTAAGAAAAACCAAACCATCCTTCTCTTCACTAAATCCCATCCTTCTTAGCCTACTCAAAGATTCTGCCCCAGGAATCACCCCCCTTCTTTTCTGCATCACTACTTTTCCCTCACACTAAATAACCCTCATTAGCATATTAACCTGCATTTCCATCCTAGCAGTCATTCTTGACTCCTCCCTCTAGTCATCGCCCATGCCTTTTGACCACTTGTTTGACTCTACTTTCAGAATATGTATCATGTCCATCCACTGCTCTCTATCTGCACTAGCACTACCCTGGATCAATACACATTGTCAATTGTTCAGATGATAGTTGAGCCCGTAGGGTCCCCCTGGATCCAGTCCTGTCTTGTTAGATGTGTTAGCAGTACTCTTTTTTTACTCTTATTGGTGCATCGTATTTATACATCATACTGATATATAGAGTGATAGGAATATACATGCACACAACACTCGGTGCATTTCTCTCTGGATCCCACTCCCACTTCCCCGTACATGTCATTGAGATTGGCACTGGTAATTTCATATATGTACATAGTATTATTTAAACTGTTATTTTCTTTACATTTCTACCTCCCTCTTCCCTTCCCTAAACCCGCTCCGTTGCTCCACTGGAGTCTCTACTTTTCTATTAGTAATAGTCTTAAAATGTAAGTCTGATTGTGCTATTTCTCCTGCTTAAATCTTCATAATGGCTTACATTTGTATTATAGAACAAAAGTTTAATCCTTTCACAGTGGCTTGTAAGACCCGGCTTACCCTTACATCTTCACCTTGAGCCTTTGCCTCTGTTGCTCTCTGTGTCATGCTAAGATGTCTCCACTGTAAGGTCCTGGCATGTACTGCTCACTTTTGGCACCGCTGGCTCTTTATTATTTCTTTTTTTTATTTTGCAGTACCAGGGATTGAACCCAGGGGCATTCTACCTCCAGCCTACACCCCCAGCCCTATTTTTTTATTCTTTATTTTGAAACAGGGTCTCACTAAGTTGCAGAGGGCCTCACTAAGTAGTTGAGGCTGGCTGTGAATCCGGATCCTCCGGTCTCAGCCTCCCAAGTAGTGGGATTACAAGCATGCGCCACCATGCCCGGCTATTTCTTAAGGTTCTAAAATGCCCTTCCTAACTCCTAAATAGATCCTCTTTATATTATAGCCCCCTATTTGTTTCCTCATAGCATTTTTCAACATATAAACACATATTTACTTTTTTTTTTTTTGAGGCACCGGGGATTGAACGCAGGGGCGTTCTACCTCCGCGCTACGCCCCCGGCCCTATTTTTTATACTTTATTTTGAAACCGGGTCTCACGAAGTTGCGGAGGGCCTCACTAAGGAGAGAGAGAGAGAGAGAGAGAGAGAGAGAGAGAGAGCTGAGGCTGGCTGCAAACCCGAATCCTCCTGTCTCTGCCTCCCAAAGTACTGGGATTACAAGCGTGCGCCACCACGCCCAGCCAACATATTTACTTTTTTATATATGTGTTATATACTTCTTATTAGACTGTAACTTTTCTGAGAGTGGAAACAGATTCATTCGTTGCTGTCCCAGTACTCAGCATACTGTCTGCTACATAGTACGTGTTCAATGCACACCTTCTTAAACTAAAATCAAATGACTCCACATGCTCCCTGTCTTCACTTCTACTCTTTTGTCCTCTCTTGATTCAATTCCAGATGACTTTTCCCATCCAGCCACAGAAATAGTTCCTACCAGAATCTCCTGAAACTTCCATGATATCAAATCAACCAGTAACGAACTATTTCCTTTTATTTTTAATTTGTTTTTGAAACTTGACTTCTGGGATATTACTTCATTTATAGTCTCCTAACACACCTGTGCTGCTTCTCTGTTTCCTGCACAAGTTCCTTATAATTTCCACTTCTACATTTGGAATACACAGCGCTCAGTCCTCTTAAATGCCATCTCTATTTATCCATACTAATCTTGAATACCCTCAGCACACTATAAACTATAAACCATTCAATTTATAAATTATGAGAAAAATGGTTATAATTACATGAGAGATGGATCCCTACAGTACTATGCTAGGGCAAAAGAATGGTAGCAGCAAGGACAACATTGTAATTCCAGATATTCCATCATGTTTCCCCTTTACTACAAATTACAACTTACACAGTTTTCTCTGTTATCATAGCCCAACTGCTGATTACATGTCAACTCAGAAAATATACTCTAGACCATTTGAAAGTAGTTCACTAACAGCTGCTAATCTTTTGTGATATGCAGGCGATTCAGAAATCCAGACTTTGCAAAAAAACTTACAAATATCTTCCAGAGGAATGATAATTATTTTTACCAGGCTCTCTTGTTTTTCTTAATCTTAAAAAACTAATTGTTCTATCGGTCTCTTTTATTTAAATTTGTGATTCTTTAACCTTATTTTAAAATACTGAGCTCTTATACTTAAATACTCCAAGAATAATTTGTGGCAATTCTATTTGGTTAAATGTTTTTGTCTAGGATATTATTACATTGTTCATTTGGACCAATTTATATTAAGGCAGGGGTCTACAAAATAATTCCTCACTCAATGTATAGCACTAATGATAATTGATTTGGAAAGGGTTTTACATATCAGATTCAATTTTAAATGCATTTACTGAATTTTATTTTATTTTACTCTTATGAATTATGATCTTAATATGACTTCACATAATGCATTAATATTGATTTAGTTGTTGAATGGCATATGTAAAATGAACTTGCTTTTCCTCATATTAACTATCTGACATTTTCCCCATTTATATCACATATTGATGTATGGTACTCCAAGGTATTCTAAAATATCCTTTCATTCATTTAATTCATATTAATGCAATATTTTTCTTATTATTGCTAATTTCATTTTAATATAGTTTTTTAGCATTTATAATTACAGATACTCATATATATAAAACTACTCATAATTGTATACAGAACAACCTATATTTGAAACATAAAACTTCACATATGGTTCAGAGATTAAGGAGATAATCTAAATGAATGAAATGATTTTAACTCATGGAATATAACTTTATAGAAAAATACTCATTTATCTCTGATAATATTTTATTTATTCATATGAGTACAAATTCCTTTGGGCAAAATATTTGAGTTAACAATATCATGAAATCTCTGGATATCTGCAAAGATGGGTAGTTGCTTAGGCCTCTTGTTTGTGAGGTGTGATTGTACAGACCATCTTTTTTACATGTAGCTTACTACAAAAGAAAAAAATTCCTTTGCGTTCCTTCTTCCAAATATGGATTTATTTGAAAGTTATAGTTATTGAAAATTATATTGCAATATAACTAATTTACCTAAATGGACAAAACAATTTTAAAACCCTCTGCAAGGAAAAATACAGTGTATATATGAGTATGTATTTCTTGAAAGTACAGCTGAAAATATGTAGGTAGAGAGAAGCTGTGACATAAGTGGCATAGCAGATATTATTACAACTCTACCCACATCCTCTCTAATGAATTTACCATTTCATGCCCCTGCTATTATGTTTGCTCTCTCTAAAGCCAGCACCTGCATCTCTTTGTCAGAAGGCTGCCCCCAGGCTGCCAAAATATGTTTTACCTACATGCAAGAAAGCGCCCACAGACAACTGAAGTATCTTTGAAGTATCTTGGACATTATAGTTCCCATGGTGGCTGTTGACCAATGACTGATGGGTGCAGGACTGATTCCTGCTCCCTGTGTCTTATATTGTGACCTCCATGATCTTCAGAGTTGCCATGCAAGCCTGAGCCAAAGTTATCTACTTTCAAAGGATTTTATGTGATCTTGTAACTCCTTTTTTTTTTTTTTGCGGTACTGGGGATTGAACCCAGGGACATTCTACCTCCGAGCTACACCCCCAGCCCTATTTTTTATTCTTTATTTTGAAACAAGGCCTCGCTAAGTTGTGGAGGGCCTCACTAAGTAGCTGAGGCTAGCCATGAACCCAGATTCCCTGGTCTCAGCCTCCCAAGTACTGGGATTACAAACATGCGCCACGATGCCCGGCTCTTGTACCTACTTCTAATATGCTAGTGGGTTGGATTTGGGAATCCTGAAATTAAGCCCAGTTTTTAACAATATGCACATGCCAGAATTACCTTGAAAAAATGTTGAGGAAAGAAATTGAAAGACTAAGAAAAATCTGGGTGTTGTGGTTCATGTCTGTAATTTAGTGCTTGGGAAGCTGAGACAGGAGGATGGATTGCACGTTGGAGACTAGCCTCAGCAACTTAGTGAGGCCCTGCTTCAAACATAAAAAATAAATTAATTAATTAATAAATAGGGCTGGGAGTGTAGCTCGGAGGTAGAAAGTCCCTAGGTTCAATCTCCAGTACCCCCCCAAAAAAAAAAGAACTAAGAGAAGCGGACATGTGATTGTATTATGTATCAGCTATGAAGCTCTCACCAACAGCCAACCAGCACCAAGTAAGAGCAGTCTCATGATGCCCCTGTTCAGCTGTAAACCCTGTCACTGCCTGCACTTAGTGGCCGCTGATGCCATATTCTCCCTAGACCAGTCCAAAGTCATCCTGGAATTAATGTCAACCCATGATTTCCTACAGGAGGTGTTCACTTAGAGGATCATCCCCTCCCACCACCTGCCAAGATTTTACCTAGGATTTAGACCACATGTTCAAACAGTTTAGCACCTGATTGAGGACAAGGCAGACATGCAGTCCACCACCCTCAGTCTGCAGCACTTTTTCAAGAAATGCATGAATGAGGCCTTGGGAGACACCAAGTGCTCAGTGATGGTGCTGATGGAAAACGCACCACTGATCCTGTCTGGCACTTGCAAGGGTGCCCCAGAGCCGCCCACGGGTCCTGGTGACAGCTTCTCGGGCTTATGCTTCCCTAGTTCTATTCTCTGTCCTTTTCACACCCCTTCCTCCCTGGTGGCTCTCTTCTCCAACTTCTCATGATATGATTTATATTTATATTGACTTAACAGACAAACAAAAAATAAACTGGCCCAGAGGAGAATTTATTGACTAAAGAGATTAAAGAATGTATCTCTACAGGTTCTACCATCATTCCTAGGAACCTGCAAGTTGCTGTCCTCTTAGGCCATGATTGGCAGTGTAAGATTTATAGAATTGGCCTCTTTAATCTCAGTTAGGAGGATAGGATCCATAGCAGCAGGAGAAAGGAGGATAAAACTTAAGAGGAACAAGATGGACAGAAATACCATGATAGACAGCAAGGATAGAACAATGCAAAGGGGGTTCTGACCTTCAGGAGATTAATGATGATGCCTCTTAGACCATGGCTTTCTAAGGACAAACAACAAGGGTATTGCTTCATATATAATAATAAAACTATGTGTACATAAATTATATATGTGTATATATATACATATATATACACATATATATATTATCTACATGGTGTGTGTATTCACACACACATACACAGAGAAATATCAGTAGTGGGTGAGCAGAAGGCTTTTATCATCCGGGCATGGTGGCGCACGCTTGTAATCCCAGTACTTTGGGAGGCGGAGACCGGAGGATCCGGGTTCGCGGCCAACCTCAGCACACGATCTCTCTCTCTCTCTCTCTCTCTCTCTCTCTCTCTCTCTCTCTCAACCTAGTGAGGCCCTCCGCAACTTCGTGAGACCCGGTTTCAAAAATAAAGCATAAAAAAAAAATAGGGCCGGGGGTGTAGCGCGGAGGTAGAACACCCCTGCGTAGGCTTTTATCAGCCAACCCATAGGCCTCACTGGTTTCCAGACAGGAGCCTGTTTTCTGACTCAGAACTATTTGCTAGCAGGGTAGAGGCTGGGCCCTTTTGAGGAAGGTCCTTGCAATGTCGCAGAAATTATCAAAGGTCACCTATGACTATTTACATGATAACTTTACACTGGGGCAAGAGGAATACCTAGCTACTTAAAGAGCTCTTGATATGATATATGAGTAGATATTGATATGAAGGGACCTCAAATGCTGTCCTGGCAGCCATCCTTGTTCAGGTGAGAGGACAAACAAAGTCCAAAGGGTACACAGATGCACCTAGCGTTCATTTCTGCCTCATTCCAAGTTTATAATTGAGATGGATATACTTACCATTTCGAAGAACATTTAATTTGCTTCCATGTCCTGTATAAACCATGATAAGAGCCATCACACGTGAGAAAGCAAGGTAGAATATGGAAAAGCTACATAAGGTGAAGCTCAAAGGCTACTATTCTCAAGGGCTCTTCTCAGAGGAGTAAAGGACACAGCACCAGTGCTTTCCAGAATATACCCATTAATTTATTCATCTGTCCCTGATCAGAGCAGCTGGACTGTTCAAATGACGGTGGCTTCAGAATGTCACAATCTCTTGCCAAGTCTCTGTATGCAAGCCAGGTTTTGCATTCCTGGACTTTGCTGCCTGAGGGAGAGCCTTCCCCACTGCAGACACCAAGGACAGCACCAGGTTCTGTTGATCTGAAAGAGCCTATAACACATAGTCATGTATTTTGCCTATAACCAACAATTCTGATACTTAAATAAATGAATGTCGTAAAATAATGGAGGCTTTTTCCTGGTATTTCATGTCTTTGGTAATAGATGGATTTTGCTAAAATAATATCTTCTGTAATAATATTTTATATAAGGGATTTGTGCTGCAATACATTTTTATATTATGAAATCAAATATTATTAAGGAAGATTTTTGAATTGAAAGCATGAATATTTGTATCTTAATTCAATGTATCTAAAGTCTTAAATTTTATATTTTCATAGGTAAAAGCTACCTCTCTCAAAACACATTTCTTTTTAGAAGTTTTACTTTTTTCCTTCCGGTTATGTTCAAAAGAACTAAGTTTCTGCACTGCCTATTATGTTTCATCATTCTAAAGTTATAGTTTTGAGAACAGCTTTCTTCTTAGGTGTGTTCCTTGAGATACTAACACTAATTCTTCATCACTAAAAGGTAGATACTCGTGGGGGTTTCAGGGTTGCACTTTTCTGTCAGCCAGATGTTCATTCTAAAACCATCCACTAACACTGAATAAACTCACTGCTATTTTCTTTTGGTGTTTATACATATCAATGAGATGGAGATTTTGAGTTAGATCAAAACTCTAAAATAAAAAATGTATGCACAGAACTAGAGTATTGCGTTTTTTATACTAAATTATCTGGGTTTCTCTAAAAAATTTATTCTACTTCATGTGAAAAGGATCTTGTAAAAATTTCAAAATAAAAAAGTTGAAATCATGTAAGTGAATGGAAATTACTTCTCCAAATTTACACCCATGTTTGGATCTTTCTCCTATTTTTCTCTGAATTCGTTTTCTCCCATTTGATTCCTTACTATGATTATTAAGAGAGTAGCACCTTCTGCATTGATAGAAAATATGTTATTTATACTTTCCACTTGTATTTGCACATTTCTGTTTCTTGAAATTTTTAGATTGCCTAAAAATATGATCCATATGCTATTTCAGCTTAGAAGCATTAGAAAATCATGCATTTGAAGTGGCTGTAAGTACACAGCTAAAATTATGTTCACATACTCCCTGTATCTTCCATAAGACATTTCTAAAGTAGTTCTTTTAAATTCCATGTAAAAATTCCAAATATTCTGTAATGGTATATACATTAGTTTGGGTTGATAAGACTTTCCTTTGGAACTGCTGTTTAGTGCTGAAATCATTAGTTCTTTGTGCTTTTAGTGTCAAAATTTCAGATCTTAAACGTTGAACCCAAAATGACACATCTTTCTAAGACTGAAAATGAAATCTCTTAAAATTATATGTGTGCCTTAGAGAACTATAAATCACTCTTTTGAATAAATAATTCAATTCTGATTTTATTCACTTACAAAAGAGAATAACCCCAAAGCATTAATAGGGTAATTACTTTTTCTTAATGAACTGAGTCCAGACTGTCTTTAAAGCAATCTTTTACTAGTGAAATTTAAAGGTATGCATAATTAATATTAACTGAATGGATATTTTAAATATCATCTGTTATTTTCATGGTGGGATTGTACTATACTATTGAAAAGGCAAATTTAGGTGGCTAGGGTAGCAGGTAGCAAAGATGGTTACTGTCAAACTTTAAATTAGCATTTTCCCAATAAAACATATCAACTATTCAAGCCTAAAATGAAAGAATTGAGGAGAAATTGTGAGTGCTGTGAATATTTTTCCCCAATTTCCTCAGTAATCTTTTCTCTTTCTATTAAAACTAACCAATTCGTTCATCCAAGCTCTTTAGTACTTGATTGTTTACCTTACCCTTTGTTCTCTCTGTTTTCACTTCTATCAAACAGTCAAAACTGCTGCAATGAATTCTAGCCAGGTACACGGTCTCATCACTTAATACGGAATCACAGCGAATCATGATGAGACTTGAGTTTAATGGAGGTATCTGGAATGAAAATAATATTGAGTAGAAATAGTATACGATAGATAACTACTTATAACCCATATACTCTAGCTAAAGAAGTACAACATAGAGCTAGTGATGTTAAATTTACATTAATTAAAATCAACATCAATTACAATCAGTTTTTCAGGTGGGAAGGAACAGGATTTGGGGACTGGTTAACTGCATGGCCTAGAAAGTAAATTCACAGTAGTATTTCAGGGTCTATATGGACTAACAACCAGCTCCTAGCGAAATGATCAAAGAGGAACAAATGAGAGTGGAATGGTTCCAGGTCATTGAATTGGTGTTCAACGTACTGCTCCAGTTCCGGAGAAATTAACATGCTAAAAATGGGAAAATTAGGCCAATTGACAGTCAAAATGGATGAACTCAAAATTGAAAATTTGGGCAGGCGTAGCTAGAACACAGGTGGCTATTGCTTGCCTCTGGCAAATAGCATAATAGATTTACAAATCGGTACACATACAAATCCTAATAACCATTCTGGGGAGAATTAAGTGTTAGATCTGTGATGTCTGATAAAATAGCCACTAGTTACTTGTAGCTAGTTATATTAAATTTGCATTAATTGGAATTAAAGTGCAGTTCTGACATTATTGAGTTCTTGATAGTCTCTTGTAGCTTTTGGCTACCATATTGCTCATTATGAATACATACATTTACATCACTGAAGAAAATTTAATTGGTACCATTTTAGGTGGAACTCAATTTTGGAGAGTCTAAGGACATCAGGTACAATTTTTATGATTTAAAAATAAGATACTACTGGAGATTATAACCTATGTAGGACCTTAAAGCAACATAGATGATACAATGAAACAAATGTATGAAAAAACTACAAATACAGTTTTTCATATTTCCAGGAAAAGCTGTCAAGCAGTAAGCATTTTTTCCTCAAAATTCACTAAGCAGAATGAAACAAAAACTTAAAAAGTAAGATAGTTCTATGCTAAAACCATATATTTAAAAAATCTTAAAATTGTAGCCAAACCCCAAAAAATGCTGAGAGTTGATATATCAAAACCTGAAATAATAAACTACGATGCTGTTTAGAATTTCACAACTTGAAGTTCACTTTTGTTGAGGATGTTGAAAGTCACATCACACTACTGTTCTTTTGTTAATAACTGGAAAAATAACCAAGAAAAAAACTAAAGCACATGAATATTTAAACACAAAACCTCTGTATATAAAGACTCTTGAAGGAAATAAATTCCAGTTAATAACCAGCCTTTCCTGGATGGACTGCTACTGCATGATCACTGGGAACATTTGCTGTGCTGTGGGACAAGTGGCTGGAGGACTGGACATGCCGATGGAAAGGAGGCTTTGCTGGGATAAAGAGAAACCCTCAGAGATTGTAAAACCATGTGGGCTGGCATGCGGGATTGGGGTTTTATAAACCCAAAAGGAAGCTAATTTGCTTACCTGTCAAGACTTCTTATATGGCTTTTACTGAATGTAGTAGAGGTAATAGAGGAGGCTGGGATCTTTTCTACAAAGGGGTGGGTGGTGTGGGAGATCTCCCTAACATAACAAAGCTTAGACACAAAAATTCTGCCAGAAGGAGAGCTCTATACAGTACACAGTCTAGGATTTGCCCCCAGTTGTTTTTAAATAGAGTTAAACTTAATCTGATTTAACTGGAACACAATAATAACCCAGCAGAATTCCTAATTAAGTGAAAATTACCAGCATCTCTTACTATCTGATGAAAAAAATAAAGGGGTTTTTACCCTCTAGAAAAATAGTGCTTACTTGCATGTCTTTGATTCTTTTTTAAGTATACTTTTATTGGTGCATTGTAATTATACATAATAATGAGGTTCCCAGTGATAGAAGCACACATGCCCATAGCTCTTGGTGTGTTTCCCTTTGGATTCCACCCTGCTCGCTCTTCCTCCCCACGCCTGTACATGTTATTATGATTGGTATTGATAACTTCATGTGTGTTCATAGCATTATTTGAATTGTTTTTTTCATCACTTCTCCCCCACCCCTGCACACTCCAAATCCCCTTCAATATTTTACTGGTATCTCTCCTCATTTAACCAAAGTCCATTTTGTTTCCTACATTCTCTCTAGCTCCCACATGTGAGAGAAAACATATGACTCTTCACTTTCTGAGACTGGCTAATCTCACTTAGCATAATAGTCTCTAGTTGTATCATACATTTTCCTGCAAATGACATAATTTCATTCTTCTTTATGGCTGAGTAAAATTCCATTGTGTGTATATACCACGGATTTGTAATCCATTCCTCTATTGATGGATACCTAGCTTGGTTCAATAATTTGGTTATTGTGAATTATACTGCTATTAAATATAGATATGCATGCATCACTATAATATTCTGGCTTATTTCCTTTGGAAATATATCCAGAAGTGGTATCCCTTGGTTCTTTGATGGTTCCATTCCCAGTCTTCTGAGGAATGCAACCATGCCGATATGCATAGCAGCTGTATTGGTTTGCAATCCCACCAAGAGTGTGTAAGAGCTCCTATTTCTCCACATCTTTAACAATGTGTATTATTTTTTATATTCTTGACGATTGCCATTATAAATGGACTGATATGGAATCTCAGTGTAGTTTTGATTTTAATTTCCCTGATTGCTAATGATGTTGAACATTTTTTCAGATATTTATTGGTCATTTGTATTTCTTCTTTTGAGAAGTGTCTATTCAGTTCAATTGCCCATTTTTCTTTTTTCTTTTTTTTAATGTGGTACTGGGGATTGAACCCAGGGGAATTCTACCTCTGAGCTACACCCCCAGACCTTTTTATTTTTTAATTTTGAAACAGGGTCTCATTAGGTTGATGCGAGTCTCACTACTTGCTGAGGTTGTTCTCGAACCTGTGATCCTCCTGTCTCAGCCTCCCAAGTACTGGGATTACAAGTGTGTGCCACCATGCCCAGCCAATTGCCCATTTTTTAATTGGGTTATTTGTTTTTTTTTAATGTTGAGTTTTTTAAGTTCTTCGTATATTCTAGATATTAGTCCTCTATGAGGGGACTAGCTGGCAAATATCTTCTCCCATTCTATAGGCTCTCTCTTCAGGCTTTTGATGATTTCCTTTGCTGCAGAAAAGCTTTTTAATTTAATGTCATCCCATCTATTAAGTCTTCTTTTTGTTTCCTGAACTTTAGGGATCTTATTGAGGAATTTTCTACCAGTGCCTATATGTTGGAGAGTTAGTTTTATGTTTTCTTCTAGTAATTGCAAGTTCTCTGGTCTAATTTCTAGGTCTGATTCATCTTGAGTTGACTCTTGTACAGGGTAAGAGACAAGGGTCTAATTTCATTCTCCTACATATGAATAACCAGTTTTTCCAGCACCATTTGTTGAAAAGGCTATTTTTTCTCCAGTGTAAGTTTTTGTCAAAAATCAACTGTTTATTAGCGTGAGGATTTGTTTCTGTATCTTCTATTCTATTTCGTTGGTCTTAGCTCATTATAGATACACTGAAAAGTAGTAATGACATAATGCTAAAAATATTTAAAGCAGAGAAACAGCAGACATATTACCTTCAGAAGGATGAAATTAACACTGATTAATACCAGAAATGAAAATTGGAAGAAAATACTCCTTGTAAAGAAGAACAAATTGTAGTTTACCTAGAATTTTTTGCATACTCAAAAGTTTTCAAAATTATGGGGAAAAAACCCTAAAGTTTCTGTAAATGAAAGGCTAAGAAAATTTTTCACCAGTAGACTCACATTATAACAAATACTGAAAAAGTCTTTCAGAATGAAGTGAAAATATCCCAGAGAGAAACATTAATCCATAGGACAGAGTAAAATGGAAAGAAAGGATAAATGTACTGCATAAACATAAAAATGCTATATGTTTTTCTTATCATTTATAATAAAATGTTTTTCTTTTGCAGACATATTTTAGCTTTTCTACTATAAGAATCTGGCATTTATATCCTTAGCAAACTGAAACTAAGCAATGAAAATAGTATTAAAATACTGTAACCAAAATCTGACTCCAGGCCAAAATTCCTGGTGTGATTTTTCAGGACTAAAACTATCAGGCCTCCCAGAGGGAGTTGCTTTCTCTGCACAGACACAGTGCGCAAAGTATTAAGCTTTCTGGTGGGAGTTGCAGTCAAGGACCCAGCCCCTATACCCCCCAAGCATCTTCATTATGTATACCTGCATACCTAGCCTATAATCCACAGTGTGGAGGCCTCCTGTTTGGGGCCTGGGCTGAAACACTTTCTAGGCACCTCTCTTAAGATCTCCTGATAGGGCAGGCCTTGGCCAATGCACTTTTCCCCACTCTGACTCCATCCTTTTCCACTATTAGTCCTTTGCCTACTCCTTCTCCCTGGCCCCTCAGGTGCATTAAACACAAGACCCTTTTGACAGGAGCTCCTTATTTGTGAGATGATGCTCCCAATCTGTGCTGCCTGTGGTCTGTCTGACGTTCGCCTAGTGCTATTGCATGGGGAAAGTGGAACATGGGAGGGAGCTTGGTACCTTTCCCTTTTGCCTCTTGCCTCCACTGCTGCAGTAAAGCACTAATGGCCTTTTCATTTTGACTTGTCATCTTAAATGATGACCTCAACACCTGGAAGTTCAACTTTGTATACATACTGTTGTAAGAATTTGCATTCTTTTTGTAAAGTGGCAAAACATTGATCCAAAATTAAAAGTGCATTAAAAGAAAATCACTAGCCAATGATAGAATTGATAATCATTTTTACAATTGCATGAGCTCTAGAATATTCATTTCAAGTGAATAAAAGAGATTATTTAGAATAAAACAAATCACAACAAACTATCCAGCTCTAAGCTGTCTGGGAGGGTCACACCTTTATATTGAGACATAATATTTATATATCTTTTTGAGGCACATTATGGTTATTCAGCACACAAATACAGTGTATAATAATCAACTCAGGATAATAAGCATTTCCATCTCTTCAACCATTAGTCATTTCATGTGCTGAGAATATCATCTCTTTTACTCATATTGAAATATATCACAGATAGTTTTAACCAATAGTACAAAGAAAGAATCAGAAAAAAAAAACAAAAGCGGAAGTAATTCCTCTACTGTGTTTTCTGGTGCTTCTTTTCTAACTTCTTTCCATCGCCCCTCTCTTCTGCATGTGCCATTCTCTAGTTTCTACTCTTCTATTCTGTTCTTCTACTAGACTGGAAAGTCACAAATAGGCAAACATAGATTTAAAGTAAATGCATTGAAAACAAGATATAACAACCAAATGCTAATCATATGTGTTTTGGACATATATAAAAATAGTCTAAATATTATTATGAGAGAAATAAAACAATATTTTATAAGGATAAAAATTTATTTATAAGCCTGGTACATACTTGTAATCCTACTACTTGGGAGGTTGAGACAGGAGGACTGCAGGTTTGAGGCCAGCCACAGCAACTTACTGAGGCCCTCAACAACTTAGCAAGACCCTGTTTCAAAATAAAGCATAAAATAGGGCTGGTGGTGGAGCTCAGAGGTAGAACCCCCAACCCCCCGTTCAATCCTCAGTACCACAAAAAAATTTCTCTAGAGAAACAGTTTTAAATATCATGACTTTAATGATATACCTTCTACATGGATGAAACAAAAATTTACATGACTAAAAGGACATAGAAAAAATCTAATATTATCATTGAAGATTTTAACTGCCTGATAGTGAACCAGTTTTATCGGGCTATGAATGCTTACTATTTATAAAGTACTTTACATAAGCTTTACATATAATACTTTGCATAAAGCTTTATTACTTTATGTAGAAATTTTTTAAATTCAGGTAAAACATATACAAAAAGTGGACAGATAATGAATGAGTTGTTTGGTGAATTGTCAAAATCTAAATCATCTGTAACCCAAGTAAAGAATGTTACCTATATTATAGAAAACATATTTATACCCCTCTCAGTTATTATCTCACCCAAAGATGAACAATATTCTGACCTGCATTAGCATGGATTTATTTTTTTTATATTTGAATTCCATTTTAAATGGGAATATACATTATGTGCTCTTTTCTATGTGATTTCTTTAATTCACATCTGTACCTGTCAGATTTATTCATATTGCATGTAGCAGTAATTTTTTCATTACTTAGCATTCAATGGTATGAATATACAACAATTTATCAATTCTACATTGGACACTGGATATTATATCACAAATAACTTCACCAAATATGTGGAATACATTTATACTTTTATTAGTGTTTTTGATGATGAGCAAATAATAATTTTTAAATGAAGTTTACTTTATTTTATTAAATGTATTTGAGTCATATTAAAATATCTTTCTGCATTTAAAAATATTATACCTTTTATAAAAGAGATTAATAGTGTTTCTTGATGGAAAGATTATGGAATTAAAAATTCTTGACTTTTTTGTACTTAAATGTTTGATATAGTTACTTTTATTGTTAATATTTTTATTTGTTAATGGTTGAATTAATCATACTTCTCAGATCATTTTCATTTATGAGCACTGGTCTGTAACGACTCTTTAGCTTTTGCATATCAAAACTATACGGAGATTCCATCTTACTCCAGTTAGAATGGCAATTATGAAGAATCCAAACAATAATAAATGCTGGTGAGGATATGGGGGAAAAGGAACATTTATTCAGTGTTGGTGGAATTGTAAAGTAGTTCAACCACTATGAAGATCAGTATAGACATTTCTCCAAAGACTAGGAATGGAACCACTCCATGACTCAACTATACCACTCCTACACATCTTTCCAAAAGAATTAAAGTCAGAAAACTATACGAATACATGCATACCCATGTTTATAGTAGCACAATTAATTCACAAGAGCCAAGTTGTGGGTGAAATGGGTAAAGAAAATATGATATGTATATACAGTGGAGTTTTTCTCAGTCATAAAGAAGAACAAAACTATGTCATTGTCAGGAAAATGGATGAAAGTGGGGAACATCAGGCTGAGATCAGTCAGACTCAGAAAAGCAAGGGCTGCATGGCATGGTTTATCTCATATGTGGAAGCTAGCGATAAAAAAGGAAATAAAGAGGATCTCATGAAAATTGGATGAGAGGCCATTAGAGTAGTAGAAAAGAATTAGGGGAGGGAGGAAGAAAACGAAAGGGGTAATATGGGAAAGGAGACAGATGAAATAATGGTTTGTGCATATGTGAATGTATCACTATAAATCTCACTATCATATACAATTACAATATACCAATAAGAATTTAAAAATAATTCCTATTATCCTCCTATTATAATCCCATCTTTTTCTCAATGGGCCACCATGGTCCATCCCTCCATTTTTAAATATTCTTATAAAAAGACTTTATGCTAAATATTTATATTTCTATTGCATAAACTATTATCTTGCTTTCACAAATTTTTATTAAGCACTGTGATTTGAGTTCATTTTATGTTGAGATATATATACATGCATACATCAAGCTTATTGTTTCTAGTTTCTGCATAATATCCCTTGGCTTAAATTTCTCACATTTTATGTACTTGCTCTAATTGACAGATACCCTGACTGATGCCAGTCCCCCACCAATACAAATAATTCTGTAGTATGTATTTTTGTTTATGACTTAAAGTGGGTTTGTATAAATATTTCTCAGGGAAATGCAACTTGGATCAAAATAGTTTGGACATAAGCTAATTTTAATTGCCTCAATTGTGCTGTATTTCTCTCCAGAGAGCATTGTACCCATCTATATTATATCAGATCATAAAGTTTGCTAGATATTTATCTTTCCACTCTTTCTATCCAGCTTTCTAAGTTTTTCCAAATGAACTAGAATAAAGTAAAATCCCACCCTTGCTTTAATTTGTATTTCTATGACAACTATTGATTTTGAGCATTTTTATATGCTTCTGAAATTCTGAGGCTTTCTCCTTTGCAAATCACCTTTTGTTTCCTTCATCAATTTCCTACTGAAGTTGCTGCATTGTATCTCCTGATTATGAGGGAGTTTCTTGGATATATTATAGTCACTTGGTTGATTGTTTTTGGCATTGCAACTATGTTATATCATTGTATTGAATATCTATTTTCACATTACCCTTCATTATAACAAGCACACAGGCACACAGACACACACACACACACACACACACACACACACCACCCCCAACAATACCCTACTCAACAAATTATTCATATCATATGCAAATAAGGATCTTTTTTCTCTACCCTCTCAATTCTTGCAACTTTTCATTTCTTTTATTTGGTTAAGTAAAGGGGTTGGTCATGAACACAAGTTAATATATTAAAGGAGTAGTGATACTGAGCTGTACAAAGTGTCTTCATTAAGTATAATTCTTTCTGTGAGTTTTCGGTATATAATTCTAAGAATTGAAAGAACTTTCTATTCTTATTTGCTAAGAGTTCACTTAACACCATTACTATTCATAAAAAAGATAATCAAACCTTAATATAGGCTTTATTTTCTGCATTATTTTAGATAATTACTAAATTGTTGTTTGGGAAACACATGTGTTATTGGGTGCTCTGCTTTGAATTCCCCCACTCTCCCAATTCATATATTGAAATCTAATTCCCAATGTGACAGTAGTAGAAGCTGGAGCCTTTGGGAGATACTTAGGTTGTAAAGGCTCTACCTTCATGAATGAGAATAGCACCTTATATACGAGACCTCAGGGAGCAAGCTAACCCATTCCCCCTTGTGAGAACACAACTAGGAAGCGCTGTCTATGAAGAAATGGGTCCTGATGAGGCATGGAATCTGCCAGCACCTTGAACTTGAACTTCAGTGTCTCCAGAACTGTGAGCAAGAGATTTCTATTGTTTATAAATTACACAGTCTGATTTTTTTTAAAATAGCAGCCTATACAGAAAAAGACACTGGGCAAAAAGCTTTAATTTCTCACAGTGTGTATAATTTCATTAAGCTTTTAGATTCAACTAGGTAATATTTAGGATTTTGCATCTAAACCATAGGGTTAATTGTAAGATTCCTTGCCATCCATTTTGTCTTTGTGAACTTTAATAGCAGAGAGATATACTTGCATTGGCTATACTGGTAGATAATTGACTTAAAATGATTGTATCTGTTTTTTCATTCTTCTATAATATCTCTATTACTTCACTAGTAAGAATTAGAAATTGTTTCCAGATTGTTTTCTTACTAAGGTAATATTATATCAAGTTTTTATCATTTTAAGAAGTTATTTGTGTTTTGTTTCAAACTCATTTTTAATACTTCTTCTAGTGATTTTATGCATTTTTTTCTTTGAGCTTGTGATCTAATGATTTATATTACCTGATTTTCCCAAACAGCTTAACTTATTAATAAAAATGGTTTACTCATGGTTATGTAGTATTGTATATATGAAGATAAATTTTGTTGAGCAGTTGTATTCATTTTCTATTGTGGCCATAACAATTACAACAAACATAGTGGTTTAAAAAACACAAATTTATCACGAAGCCGGGCGTGGTGGCGCACGCTTGTAATCCCAGTACTTTGGGAGGCGGAGACTGGAGGATCCGGGGTTGCGGCCAGCCTCAGCTCTCTTGCTCTCTCTTTCCCTGTCTCTCTCTCTCTCTCTCTCTCTCTCTCTCTCTCTCTCCTTAGTGAGGCCCTCCACAACTTCTTGAGACCCGGTTTCAAAATAAAGTATAAAAAAAAATAGGGCCGGGGGCATAGCGCGGAGGTAGAACGCCCCTGGGTTCAATCCCCCGTACCGCAAAAAAAAAAATAAATAAATAAAAAACACAAATTTATCACGTAGTAGTTCTGAAGTTTAAAATAGTCCCATGAATCTGGGTTGGTGGTGCACACCTGTAATTCCGGTACTTGGGAAGCTCAGACAGAAGGATTGCAGATTTGCAGCCAGCCTCAGCAACTTATAGTGAGACCCTATTTCAAAATAAAAACAAAATTAAAAATGGGGCAGGAGCA
>PVJS01021453.1:0-31491 GCA_004027185.1 Glis glis
TCAGAGAATTTTCCGAACATAGAGAAAGATGTGGACATACACATACAAGAGACATATAGAACGCCGTTAAGACAGGACCAAAGAAGGACCTCCCCTCGCCACGTAATAATTAAAATGACTAACGTAGAGGCCAAAGAAAGAATTCTAAAAGCAGTAAGAACAAAAGAACGGGTGACATACAGGGGCAAAACAATAAAAAATGTTTTATTACATTAAAAAGAACAGTGCAGTTAGACAAAAGTTTACAGTCTCGCTGTTTTCTCTTGAAAGCTTTGTTAAGTGCCTAAAACCAGATTTTATGTCTAACAGTCTTTGAAAAATATTGAAAATAAAGATTAAACTAATAGATTCTCCTCTCCATTATAATCATTAACTCTCCAAATGCCTAGAGGAGATGAATCACTAATAACTTCATGGAACATTTTGTGTTATTTTGGACAGATTATTATGAATTAGGGGTTGAATCCCAGATCTGCCACTTGCCATGTGACTCCCAAGTGTGACTTGCTCTGTGACCATGAACAAGCCGTTTAACCTCGATGTGCCTCAGTTTCCTCATCCACCACAGGAAGGATGGGCGTTAAATGAGCCAATCTATGGATGGATCTCAGAACAGAGAGACGTGGTGAACACCATCCATCATTAGCTGTCATCGACACTGCTACCACCGTCATCATCATACAACATTTGAACTTCATCCACACACATGCAAATCTGGGTTCTTCGCAATTTTTTTCCTTGGTTAATAATGGTGGGTTTGGAATTTGGAACACACAATCCTTCTCAGCCTTCATCAGTGAAAGCAGCGGAGCGGTAAGCTCAAGTGCGCTCTGCAAAACACAGCAGCTCGGATTTCATGTTTCTGTATGAAGAAGTGGGTAACTGGGTGTATATATAATTGCTATGGGAATTTTCAAATATCGTACATACATTTTTATAAGTGAATACCTGGCAAAGAACTTTTCTTTCTGTAACTTTACTAAAAAAACTGCATATCCTGTATCTATGCTTATAGCTGCACAATTCACAACTGCCAAACTATGGAAGCAGCCAAGATGTCCATCAACAGATGAATGGATTACAAAACTATGGGATATGTACACAATGGAATTTTATGCAGCCATAAAGAAGAATAACATTAAGTCATTTGCAGGGAAATGGACGGAATTAGAGAACATTATGCTAAGTGAGATTAGTCAGACACAAAAAGTGAAAAGTCAGATGTTCTCCCTAATATGCAGAAGCTAGGGAGAATAGGGCGTAGGAGGGACTCCAGACAAAGAAGGAGAAACCTTAGATGAGTAAAGAAGGCGACCTAACTGAGGGAGATGAGAGGGGGAAAGAGGGAAACAACCTAATGCACAGGATGTACATACAGGAACTTAGCAAAACCAACTACTATGCTGAGCACGAGGAGGGAGGGGGGAGGGAATGGAGGTGGGAATCAGGTGAGGGCTAATTGACAGATGTGTGCATGTATACTTCTACCACCCTGAAAATCATCAAGATGTATGAATACAATGCACCAATAAAAAAATTGCATATCCTCATCACTTACTACCCAACACCCTTCTTTTGTTCCTCAAACACACCAAACTTTCTTCCTGCTCAGGGCTTTTGTACCTGTTGACCTCGGAGCCAGGCAGGCTTGCATCTGGGGCTTACCTGGCAAATTTCCTATTTAGATTGCAACTTCAATGTGACCTCTTCAAAGAAGTACTTCCTGACTACCTTATCTTTCAATGATTTAATTTTCCTGCCCGCAGATATGCACCTTCAGTTCTTTTGTTTATCTTATGATTTGTCTTCATGTTGTCCCTTCCCCACCAATAAACTGTAGTAAACTCCCAGACAGCGCTGGTCATGTCATACCTATTAGTGTGTCCTCAGATTTGAAAAGGGAATAAGCAATTGGTTTTTGCATAGCAGCATCCAGCTAAATATTTGTTCAAGAAGTACTTTAATCTTGAACTTCAAAATGTGTGAACTTTATTGCCTTGAGTTTTTCAAAGCTCATGAAATAAGGGTGTCCTATATGCTGTATGTTTAAAGCTATCCCCTTTCCTCCTGAAGCTGCTAATACTTCTAAATATCTTTGAGATTCACCATCTTATGAGAATGTCAAATTGTTGCCCTTGAAGAGATCAGGACCTATCACTTTTCAACATGAGTATGCCCAATTTAGAACAAGAAGCTATTAATAAACCTACTTTTCAAAAATCTTTTTTTCATGAATGACTTTAGCATAATAAAAGAAAAAAAATGAGGGAAGAAAAAAAATCAAGATGCATAGAAAAAAAACCAACAAGCAGAAACTGTGCAGCGGCAGCTCTGCTAAGGTGATGCTGCTATTACAGACAAAAGAACACCGCAATTTCCCCTTGACACCACAGAACAGAGCAGGGGAAGGCTGCTCAAATTAATTCTGGTATATCATTAGAGCAGAGAATTAATTTTCAAAGAACAGGACATGAAAAAAACAATCACAAATATTTCTAAAGGGAATTAAACTCTATCTACAGTATGAATCCTATTTTAGCAAATATATCACATGACCACACAAAATTAGAAAGAAATACTCCATGGTGTTAACAGGATTTTTCTACATAGTATAATTAGAGACATTATTATTTCTCCTTGGTGTTCTTTTCTTTTTTTTTTTTTGCCTTGTCTGAATTTGCAAATCACATCTGCAATTTTTATAAAAATACCAGTGTTGGAAAAGTGGGTTGTCTTTTTTTTTTTACTTGTATTTTTCTTTTGGTTTTGTTCTTAAGGAAAAAAATGGAATACCGAATCTAGTTAAAGAAATAATCTAATTATATTCCTTACACAGAACAAGAAAGGTAAGCCATGATGTGTATAGTTACTTGGACCACAGCTTTACAGGATGGAAACTGTACACTGTTCTTAAAAATAACAATTCTAATAATGGCTACCACTTATCAAGTAATTACAACCCTCCGGTTCAGATATTATCTCACTTCATCCTCATAGTAAACTAATATGGCAGTTTTTATTATTTCCATTTATTACATAAGAAAACAGATTCCCCTGTAAATAACTGGGAAGCTCACACAAACACACACTCCTTCACTCCTTAAATTTTTGGTATACATGTTACACTATATTCTCTAAATGTCCGAAATATTTAATCATAAAAATGCTAATTATCATTTAGCTTCTCTTATAACTTTTAACTGCTTTGTAAACATAGTCAGCCCCCGTTATATGCAGGTTCTGCATCCATAGATTCAAATAATCTCTAACAGAAAATATTCCAAAAAAAACTATCATACATTCCAACAAGAAAATATTCCCCAAAACTATTGCATCTGTATTGACATTTTTTGTTGTCATTATTATCTAAACAATACAGTATGACAACATTTATGTTGCATTTACATTGTATTTGTATCACAAGTAATGCAGAGAAAATATAAAGTGTAGGAGAAATGCAAATACTCTGCTACTTTGTAAAGGGACTTGAGCAGCTGCCCGTTTGGCACCCGATGGGGGGATTCCAGAACCAATCCACCACAGATACTGAGTTGTGGACAATGGATCACATATTTCTTTCCATTACAGACTCAAATTCTAGACCAACCTACATATCAATGCTGTGTCTAGAAATGGCACTTAGATTGGGGTACTAAATCTTATAACACACTTACAAGGATAGTAATAAAGTCTTCCAAACCAACAAAATTTTTGTTCAAATTATTTAAAAATCATGTATCAAGAACATTCACTGCTAATATGCTATAAGATGCTGTGAGCAGCCCCTTTTAGAAGCACAATGGACTGATCAAGTCAGCTGTCCAACTCTCCACTGATGAAGCAACAAAGCATGTTCCATTATACCCCACCTTGAGGCTGGGCATGGTGGCGCACGCTTGTAATCCCAGTACTTGGGAGGCTGAGATAGGAGGATCCGGTTCGCAGCCAGCCTTAGCTACTCAGTGAGGCCCTCCACAATTTAGTGAGACCCTGTTTCAAACTAAAGAATAAAAATAGGGCTGGGGGTGTAGCTCGGAGAAAGAATGTCCCTGGGTTCAATCCCTGGTACTACAAAAAAAAATTATCAAAATGCTTAAGAACATTGGTTCACACCTGACCTCACTGGAAAGGAACTATTTCTGGTAGTGTTACATTTTTCGATTCCTGTAATATCTGATTTTCTATAAGCACTATTAGCACAGTGATGTCTAATACATAAATGTTAAACTTATAGCACAATTAAGGTGGAGCAACTATGCTTTTCCTTTTCACTCTATCTACACAAGCAATATAAGGAAGATGGTTAACAAATACCAAAATAGGAAGCATAATGGAATCCTATATATTTACTTTGGATTGATTCCATTTCCAATGGACATATTAAAACCTTCAATTCTTGAAAAATAATCCTCTCTAAACAAACATCTTGCTTAGAGGGGGATCAGTTCATGAATTAAACAAAATGAGGCAGCTATAGATTTTTTTTTTCATCTAAACATGTTAAAATACATCACTGAACCACTTTCAAACCTCTTTATAACCGATGGTAGTTATTGACTTACCTACCAAGTATAGAAGAAATAAATCTAAGGAACAGCAAGGGAGTAATTAGGACAAAGTTGTGCCCTTTCTATGTACTGTAACAGATCAGTGGAGAGTTGCACCTGAGCAGAGGTGGGCTGGGCCGCCAGAGCCACACAGGTCACCTCAGCCAGAGCAGCTCCGTCTTTACCTGTCTCTGTCCCAGGAACTCCAGAGAGATTTCACACATATGACTTCATCACTTGAGGAAGAAGATTTTGAAGATAAAACAAAACTAGAGCACTGGACAAGATTACTGAATGTATAATATATAGAGATAATCCGGTGTATTTGCAGTTGCCATCTTCAACACATACTTCATGCGAAATGAAACTGGACACAGCTCCAAATACACACACCAGAACAGACCTCACCTTCATTTTAACTCCTGCACTTCATTAAAAACCATTATATACAGTCTCTGTACAGCATCAGTCAATGTCTCTCACTCCTGTCAAATAGTTAGTTACAGTGAATTAGATGGATAAAATAAACTACTCTTCCCAGTCCAATTCATCAAACCTGAATAATAAGATGTCATTATTGAATCATCATTATTCTGAGCCAAATGTGATATAACTACAAAATACAACACGGAAGAAGTAAAAATGCACATTCCCCCCCCCCACATTTGTTAAGGATGACCATTAAATTCCACTTTCCTCTGACAATTGTGATTTAGATGATGGCCCAAAATGCATGAAAATAAATAGTCTATTCTATCTCTTCCTTCTCTCCATGCTCGCTTTATTTATGGTGGTCATAACTCTGCAACCTGTAAGAAGTGGTAGTGAATATTGTGAGAAGGTGGCAAAGTCAACATTAACTAATAAAGGCAGGTCTTATCATAGTGTAACAAAGCAACTAGCAACCCTCAGGTTATTAACAACAGGTAAATCCACGGTAAGACTTCAGATGTCAATCTGTGTGTGACGACAACTGAATTTACCTAATATATATTCTGAAATAAATTATTAAATAAGCAAAGTCATTTTTTTTTTTGGTACTGGAGATTGAACCCAGGGGCATTCTACCTCCGAGCTACACCCCCAGCCCAATTTTTTATTCTTTATTTTCAAACAGGGTCTCACTAAGTTGCAGAGGGCCTCACTAAGTAGCTGAGGCTGGCTGCAAACCTGGATCTTCCGGTCTCAGCCTCCCAAGTACTGGAATTACAAGCGTGCACCACCTCGCCTGGTGCAAAGTCATTTAAAGGTCATTAACTACATGTCCAAATCATGAGGCTGAATATGTGTCTACACAGAAATAGAGACACTGAGAAATTTTAGAGGCAAAGCTGACCAAGCTGACTTTTGAAAACCAAGCAGATATTCCAAACAAATAACAAAGAGAAATTCAATTTAAATGATTCTTTCTTCCTACATTATGCTATAAATGTATTCCAAAATCATTGTGTATCATGGATCATTCATTTCTTTAGAAAATTATTTTCTCTGGATGAATATATCTCTTTCTAAACTTTTCTAAATTTTCTAAAATTTTCTCCCCAAATAAAGTTATATTTAAAATGATTTATATGGTGTGTTTGAACATTATATAAAACCTAAAAGAAATTACCAAAAAAATTCAAAGATTTTGCCTGAATAAGAACTGTCTTTTGAGCTGGGTGTGGTGGCGCATGCTTGTAATCTCAGTATTTGGGAGGCTGAGACCAGAGGATCCGGGTTCGCGGCCAGCCTCAGCTACTTAGTGAGTCCCTCTGAAACTTAGTGAGACCCTGTTTCAAAATAAAGAATAAAAAATAGGGCTGGGGGTGTAGCTCGGAGGTAGAATGCCCCTGGGTTCAATCCCAGGTACCGCCAAAAAAAAAAAAAGAACTGTCTTTTGTGTACACAGTTTCATTATTTCCTCTTGAAACTGATCAGCAACTTCCTGATAATTTACTGTTCTGGGTCATACCACTGTGAGTAAAGACTGACGGGTTGGCGGCCCCACCTGGCCTGACAGGTGCCCAGGAAGCGGAGACCTGGCTGAGACCCACAGGTTCTGGCTCTCTAAATCTCCAGATGTATATTTCTTTTCTTTTGTCAATTTGCTGTCTCTTCTCTCATAAAAGTTTCCAAGTCCTTGACTTCGCCAGAGATGAAGTTTTGAAACAAGAAAGTTTCCTCTAACTTCCTTTCCAAGTTGGCTTTGAATACAGCCTATTTTCCTGCCAACTTGACTCAGTATTAGAGGCGCAGAGGAGCAGGAGAGATTGTTGCCCCACAGAGAAACTTCAGTTCAACCCAGTAACCCCATGGAAACAAATAGTGTCACTTTTCAAGTTAGGATCTCCTCAACTCCACATAAAAACCCAGTCACATTTATACAAACTCACAATGAGCACGTGGAACACAGTATCATTTGAATTCACTTTAAAGAAAACAAAATACTTCAGTAAAAACAGTACAAGTATTGCATCTGTATGATAAAAATTACTAAATGCTGACGAAAGAGATCAAAGAAGATCAAAATAAAAGGCGATGTTTAGTAATGTCTAGTTTTTCAGGTTTTAGTAAGCTGCATATAAATATTTTTATTAAAATTTACATCTAAATTTATTCTCCTGAGCAACCATCTTTCATGGAACAAACTCCGGTATAACAAATGACCTGTGTATTAATTGGATTGTTCATTACTTCAGATTTCAAGTATTGTTCAGACTTCAATTTTCCTTATTCCAAAAGGATACTTCCCCTCAGTCAAATAGGTTTGTCCAAAGCCAAAGTTAAACTGCATGGATTGCTATACAATCCCTAAAGTCTCAATTAATTTCTGGAAGATTAATTCCAGCTATCCAGCAATTTCATAATTATCTTCCTTTCTTTTCAGCTACACATCAAAAACTCACTTATCAGTGGATCTAAAAGGTGATTTCTTCCCCAACTACAAGGGTAATGTTCTTGAAAACCACAGTAGTAAAAGAATCTTCAGCTACAAAACTGAAAAGCTAATAAAAAAAATGGGTTGGTTACAATCAAAGTCACAAGAAAAACATCTTATCAGCCTTCAGGGCTGATGTGATTTTTATATTTCACTCTAAAGACAGAACACCAAACATAGATGATGAAGGTATACTTTAAATTTTAATGGGCCAGAACAGAATCCCAACTTGAAATACTGGAAGCAAAGTAGGCAGATTTATTTACCAAACTCCTTATTAGCTTCACAGCCTTCTGCTGCAGGTTCTGCCCCTGATACCCAGAGACAAAGTATAAGACCTCAAGAAAAACTGAAATCTCTATTCTCTTTCCTGCTTAGCGAACTGGCTACCTCCAGCTTAGAAATATAATGCAAAGAACACTGATTGGACTGAACCATATGTCCATCCTTAAAGCAATCACAGTAGTCAGGCCCCTGTCCACTGGGATACAACTTGTGGGAGCGGCCTTTAGCCAGTGGCTAAGGCATGATGATAGGCAGCTCCCACCAGAACTAAATGGCTAGAGAGAGAGAGAAAAGAGAGTTCCCCCAAAAGAGTAGAACATTAGTTATCCCTCCAAAGAAAGTAAGGAACTATAGCCAAAAGGGGGAAGAGGGTGCTATACCCAGAGGAAAAGAGATATATGTCACTGAGTAATAACACGCATGCTCTTTTTATAATCTAATTACAAACTAGAGGTTATCTAGTTACATTGTTTATGCATACGAAAACTTGGTTTGTTACTCAAAGTGACATACCTGGACCATAAAAATCATTCAACGTTTCAGTGTATAAGCCATTTGACAACCATCTAAGGAAGGGAAATGAAACCTGAGACTTCACTGAATTCTCCTGGACACAGGATGGTATGATCCAGAAAACACTAGCCCTAAAACAACTTGTAATCGTAATGACAACAGCCTCAAAAAAGCTCTGGGAGTCGATACTCTATCATTCTTAAAAACATAATAAATAATAAATAAATAAATAAATAAATAAATAAATAAAGCTTGATCAGCAGTGTTACCAGTGGTACAGAAGGCAGTATTTTTTTCCCCCGCGGTACTAGGGATTGAACCCAGGGGCATTCTACCTCCGAGCTCCACCCCCAGCCCCATTTTTTATTCTCTATTTTGAAACAGGGTCTCACTCAGTTGCGGAGGGCCTCACTAAATAGCTGAGGCTGGCCGCGAACCCAGATCCTCCAGTCTCAGCCTTTCAAGTACTGGGGTTATTAGAGTGTGCCAACCCGCCCGGCTCAGAAGGCAGTATTATGTTGAAAACCAAGAATGCCACAAATACCAACAGCTCTCTTCCAAAGTGATTCAGAAGAGTAAGATAATGAATGTGAAGTCTTAGAAAATAATCATAACCATTTTTTTCAGTTATAGTTTCAAGAGGTTGTGGTTTCAAATACATAATCCTTGGTGTTTCTCCTTTGATGCTTCCAAAGGTCCAATCTAATTTCCTTCCCCTTGAAAGTGGGCTTGACTTAGTGACTTGCTTCTGACAAGTGTTATGGTGGACATGATGGCATTGGCCTCTGACACTAGCTCATAAAAGACATCAAGGAATCTTTCTCACTGGGTCCCTTGGATAACTCACTCCTGGAAAAGACAGCGGTCAGTTGTGTTGTGAAGATGCTCCAGCACCTCCATGGGGGACAAAGGATTCATCTACTGGCCACGTGAGTGTGCTATCCTGAGAGAGGATTGTTAAGTCGCAGTCAATCCTTCAAGGACTACAGCACTAACCAACTTCTTGACTGCAGCTTCCTACGAGATCATCAGCCAAATTGCTTTTCAATTCTTGACTGAGAGAAACCCTGAGATATTAAATGGCACTATAATGTTTTAATAAGCAAGTTTTTCTTTCTCTGTGGTATAAAAATAATAATGAATCATACAACTGATAATGTTAGACTCAATAAAATGCAGCCATTCATTTCCATTTACAGTCTATTGCTTAGTTGATAATTTTCACTCCATTGTATTTACCACAGAAATATATACTTTCTCAACTCTATGTTTTATTTCTGCTGATCTTCAAACTTAAACACATCCTCCTCCTCTGCCTCCTCCTAGATGTGCATGTGTGTGTGTGTGTGTGTATGTGTGTGTGTGTGTGTTGTGTTTTTCCTCCCAAATAAATTTGAAATTCAGAGTAACATGCACGTTAGCAATACACAAGGGTTTACTAACTTTACCCGCCCGAAAGAGAATAAAGTTTTTTATAGCTGTCAAGTACGTATTTATTAAAACATCATTTTATGTCTGCCCGTAATTTCTAGCCAAAGGAGATGTCCATGGTCAATTCCTTTTGCACAGATACCAACTCCAAATCTTTTATATTGTTCATAATTGTCTTAAATTTAATTTTTGACTATATAAACATAATTCATATAAATACCTCAAAAGTTATATTTATAAATATGTTCATATTATATTTTCACTCTCTTTTTTTTACTAACTCTCCCCTCTTTTCTCTATGCTCACAAATAACACTTTATTCCTTCCCGCTAACCCCTGGCTTATATACAGACATAGAAATTTTCACACATACACACTAAAATATGTATATGTGGACTTATTTTCTATTTCATTTATTTTACGAAAATTGGATCAAGTAATTGAAACTTTGTGCATCATGATTTTTTTCCTCCCCCAATAATAACTCACTGAAATTCCAAGGCGAAGAACATAACTCTAATTCTATTTTTTTTCAAAATAGTATGATATTCTATGACACAGACCGACCATGATGTGTGGTACTATTCAGTAGTGGATAGGCATTGACTTTGGTTTCCAAGTTTCTGCCTCTATTAGGAATGCTGCAATAAATGTCCATACATATACATATGTATATATATATATATATATACCTGTACATATATGTAGATATATACATATACATGTTCTCTTCAAATACTGACTTACATTTCTATGAGACAGAGAATCAAAGTAGCTGAAACTGCAGAAATAAAAAAATGTGCATTTTTAATGTTAAAAGAAGTTGCCAGATTAAAGGTCCAAGCGCACGCTTATAATCCCAGTACTTGGGAAGCGGAGACTGGAGGATCCGGGTTCGCGGCCAGCCTCAGCTACTTAGTGAGGCCCTCCGCAACTTTGTGAGACTTGGTTTCAAAATAAAGTATAAAAAAATAGGGCCGGGGGTATAGCTCGGAGGTAAAACGCCCCTGGGTTCAATCCCCGGGACCGCAAATAAAAAAAACAAAAATGAAGTTGCCAGATTAGAGGTCCAAGAAAAGAACATAATCGTTCCCATCTCTGCAAACAATGTCAGATTACACTGGTTCCTATGTTTCCAACAGCAGTAGCTGTTTCTCTCATTTTTGTCGGGCTCATAGGTGGGAAATGACATTTTGCTGTTACTTTAATAAGTATCTGCACAACTACAATGAATCTGAGCATCTTTTCATAGATTTGGGGCTCATGTGAATTATTCTCTAAAATGCCTATTTTTATCCTCAGCTAAGTTTTTTTTTTTTGGTAAATTTGGCTTTCTCTTACCTAATCATAAGAGTTATTTTATATTAGAGATAATAACCTCTTATCTATTATGCTTACACTTATAATTGCCTATTCATTGCTTTTCTATTAACACTTTACATTTTATGCCATAGAAATTTTACTGATTTTCACATAGACGAATATTCCTACCTCTTAAACTTCTAGGTCCAATCCTAGATGAGACGGCTTGTCTAATCCCACATTCATGTGTATCCTATTTGATTGCCTTCAAAGATTTTTATTGTTATTTTTTACATTTAGGTATTTTATATATTTGCAAATATCTCCACACATGACATGAATGTCCAAATTATTTTACAGCTTTATAGGTGAGGAAAATATTTTGTATGTCTTTTCATCAGCAGCATGAATAAGTTAGTTAAGCTTGATTAACTCAAGTTTCCTTATTAAGTCATTTTTTGAAAAAAGGTAAAAAATGTAAATCTATATTGTCTATCCATCTTGCTTATAGGACATATAATGTTACAAGAGCTTGTCAGATTAAAGTCCAAGAAAAGAACATAATAGTTCCCATCTCTGCAAACGATGTCAGATTACCCGGTTTCCTATGTTTCTAGCAGCGATAGCTATTTTTCACATTTATGTCAGTCTAATCAGTGGAAAACGACATTTTTTTTGTTACTGTTTACTGTTAGCAAACTGACTTTAGCAAACATCTCTTCTTAGCTTAAAAATCCGGCTAAGTCAAAGAAGTATGTTCTCATAAACTAAAAGTTACAAGGGCCAAGCTGGACCAATTATATTGATATAATAATTATAAAAATTTGATTGCAATTCAGTACAATACATAAAACACCTACAGTGCATAGGGAATTCTAAGTTAAATTCGAAGTTTTAGCAGACCACGCCCAACTGTGCTACACAACATCTCCACACAGGTCTTCCTATGCAGCTGCTACTACTGTATCAAGGAGAGAAGATCCAATTTCCAGTTGAGAACAGAGATTTCAAATAGTACTTGCCAAAGTCATTATGATACCCAAATGTGGCAAATAAATTCAAGGTAGAAGGTTACTTCTAATATTCTTTACATGGCTACAGTTTCCACTATATGTCTTGTTCTCTTCATAAAATAGAATTCTTAATCCTAGTGGCATACTTGCTTCAACACTATAAAATATTCTATAAGCCGGCTGCTTTTAGTTTGTTTTTGTTGTTGTTGTTGCTTCTGTTCCAGACAGTTCCCCAAACTCCCTGGTGCCAGCCAAAGCCCCACATGAATTGATACAGTAGGCAAGAGATGGGCACTAAACTGGACAGCTTCAGTCAGGATTCCTCCGAGTGATAGATAACAGCTGTTCCCTTCCATACCGGCATAATAAAATAAAGAACTGTACGCCCTAGGGTTTTTTGAAACATCACTTTTGATATCCTTGCGATTTATTATCAGAGATGGCATTTTTGCCTGCAGCAGTTTTTCAATGAACTCCTGACGTGTGTGCAGCCACACCAATCCCCAGCTCAGTCCCCAAAGTCATTTTTGTGTTCCAACAGCATGCATAGACACCACCACACCAACTAAACGCTACCTGCATACAGGTGGTGGCTTCCTGTGCAGGGGCTCATTTTCAGCACAGTTCAAAAGCTCCTGAGTGTAGGGCCTTCCTTACCTGCCGCACACATTCCCACGTAAGCATCCTGCCCAGTACACTGGTAAAGTCCCAAGGACTGGGTAAATCCTGACTGATTGACAACACAAACTACTAGATTATAAATGCCTTCCAGGAAAGGGTTTTGTCTCACTATCTCTGCAATCTACAAAATCCCGAGCTCAGAACTCATTCATTTAGTAATTTAATAAGTATTTTGAGTCATTACTAATTCACAACATTGGGCAGGAGGTTTAGGATTTTATAGTGGCAAAATCCTAAGGATACTTCCTTTTCAAAAAACATTTTGTCTGCTTGCTTTAAATCAAGAAGATAAATTTCCTCAGAGAGCAGTTTCTTTAATTAAGAATTTAATACTCATAATGAATGATGGTCACACCCTTCTATGGAAAGTTTATCCTGGTAAAAAAAAATTCTAAACAAGAATATGCTAATTAAAATAAACTAAAGTCACTCTTTGATCTGGGAATTCAAAAGATAAATACTAAAAACAGTGAAATACACTAAAATATGGTAACAACTGCCATTTCTGCTTAGCTTCCTAAGTATATCACTTTATAAAGAAATCAGCTTTCTTCTCTTTCTGCTCAAATTATTTTATTTTGCCTAGCGTTCCAGAGATTCTAATTATTCTAAGGTGCACTTGCAAAGAAGCAGTTGCTATACTTGTTAAAGAAAGTCAACACTGAAAAGCTGACAGTAAATGCAAACCTTTCACTTAAACATCTGGATTAGGATGCAGAAAGGAAGAGGGAAGCGAAAGACAGAGGGGAATGTTCATTAAAGGAATTAGAATATTTCAAATATGACATTAAAAGCCTATCTCCTTACAGAGTTGATCTTGCATGTGAATTTAATAGATCTAAAATCTGAATCTTCTAAGGCACTTAACTCAGACGCCAATAAAAGCTGTGCTAAAAGATATATATATATATAATGGTGTCTATACACCTAAACCACACTAGCTCTCAGAACACACCAGAGGCACCATTGTTTAAAAAGAAAAAAGACTGTTAAAATGATAACTATAGCCAGTCATGGTGGTGCATGCTTATAATCCCAGTACTTCGGAGGCTGAGACAGGAGGATCACAGGCTCAAAGTCAGCCTTAACAACTTAGCGAGGTTTTCAGCAACCTAGTGAGATCCTGTTTCCAAATAAGAAATAAATTGGGGTGGTGGTGTAACTTGGAGGTAGAATGCTGCTGAGTTCAATCCCTAGTACCAAAAAAACCCTATAATTATTAAGCCCTACTCTGCCCCAAACCTACTGCATCCAGAATGCTGGGCCAGGGCCTCCTGGGTGATTCTGATGCATGCTACATTTGAGAACTACTGACCTCTACTACATGAATATACCCAAAAGTGAGGTCAGAGTACTCAAATTTTGATATAAGTTAAACCTCTTAAGAAAAATGAACATCCCAGTCAAGACAAATATTTAAATAAAAGGATAATAAAGATTAAAAGGCTACTAAACGATAGCTTTATGCCTATTACTTTTGGTAAGACCTTATTGAAATATAATTCAAATACCTTCAAATTAACACATTTAAATGACAGAACACGGTGGTTTGAATAGACGCAGAGCTGTGTAACTGTTATCACAATCAATTCCAGAACATTTTCATCATCGTGAAGAGGAACCTCTACCCTGTAGTAATTCTCACCCACTCCCCACCCCCAGCTTTCAGATTCACTAACATATTTTTATCTCTGTGGATTTGCCTGTTCTGGAGGTTTCATTTGAATTGGACCATAATATATGGCCTTTTGTGCCAGGATTCCTCCAGCTCAATATTTTCAAAGTTCATGAACACCGTGGCACACGTTAGTGGACCATTCCTTTTCATAACTGAATGATCATCCCCTGTGCGCAGAGCCCACGCTCCTTCTCCATCTGTCCACTACTGCACATCTGGACTCTTTCCACCTATTGGCTCTTATGAGTGACTCTGCTCTGAACACGTAAGTCCAAAGGTTTGTGTGACCACACATTTCCATTTCTCTTGAGTTAGACCTAGGAGTAGAAATCAGTGAAACAGTACCTCTGTGTCTATTTGAGGAACTGCCAAACACGTTTTCTAAGTTCTTCACCATTTACATTCCCATGAGGAATGGATGAGAGTTCTGATTTTCCACTCCTTCCCCAAGCCTTGTTCTTCTCTTGAGTTTTTTATTCCAGCCGTCATGGTGGGTGTGAAGTGGAACCTCCTTGTGGCTTGATTTGCATCTCCCTTTTGACTAATGATGCTAAGCATGCTTTCATGTGCATATTAGTATTTTTATATCTTCCTTGGAAAATGTCCATGCAGATCCTTTGCCCATTTTTAATTGGATCATTTTCTTATTATGATTGAGTTATAAGAGTTCTTCATATGCTCTAGATACAAGCCCTTATCAGATTTATAATTGGCAAATGTTTCTTCCTTTCTGTGGCATGTCTCTCCTCTTTCTTGGCAGCACTCTTTGAAGCATAAAACATTTACTTTTTAAAATGCTCTCTGGAAACTATCATCTCTGAATACACTATATAATGCTAAGAATAACTTTATTAAGATGCTGGATACCAACATGTGGAAACTGATGATTTACTCAGTAGCTTTGCAAGATTATGTAAGATATTCCTCACCTACAGGACATACAACCACCACCTGGAAGCAGTTAACTGCTAAACAGTATGTGAAATAAGTCATTTGAATGAAAAAAAAATCAATGGTTTTGTGACACCATGCCATCATCTATATTGACTAATAGTCCATTGCACGGATGGCAATCAGAAATACAAGATATACAAAATGAAGAGTTCATTTGTTTTACACTGAAATTCTTACAAATGCTATATATTCTACAAAGATATTTTTCCTTAGGAAACAATATGCAGGGCTCTTATCCTATCAGGGACACAAGGAGGCAGTAGAATGATGTTCCAGGAGGAAAAGTAATTGTAGAAATCTTGGAATTCTAGAACAGAAGTGGAAACTAATATATATATTTATACAAATACACACACACACACACACACACACACACCTATATATGTGTGTGTGTGTGTGTGTGTGTGTGTGTGTGTGTGTGTGTGTGTGTATGATGAAGGATCAGGTTTATGTGTCCAACAAAAAAGGCCCAGGTTGAAGAAACCAGCAGATAGATATCAGGCTACTTTTCCCAAATGGGGCTTATAATGTATAACAGTAAACAAATGGGATAAAAAGAGAAGGAGACAGATAGGCATATAGAAAACCAGAAAGGGACAGGTAACAGAGATTCTCTCCTTCAACACAATCTCTCTGACAGTTCACAACATGAAAGTGCTGTTCCATGCCCTGACACAAAGGTGGAGAAGCCAGAGACCTTGTCTTGAGAAAGTTCAGCATCTAGCTATAAACAAGCACCGTAAGAGTGAAAATGGGGGAAAAAAAGTGTTGAATATCAACAGCAACTAATCTTAAAGCCTACAGAATCTGGACTTCATTTTCCTAAGTCATGTTGACACCTGCAAAATTTCTGGACAGGGAGAAAGGGAAATTATACAGAGGATCTGAAGGTGGTGTGCAGCATGGATGTCAATGGAAGATAACCAGAAGTGTAGAGATAATTCAAAGAGTAACTGCAGGAGAGTCAGACAGGATTAGTACCAAAAAGAGATCAGGTGGGGGTAGGAAAGAAGAATGGATGAGAACAGTATGGAAATGCTGTAAAGAAAAAATGGACAATAGTTCATCATACCCATAAGGTTGAAGAAACAAAATGGCGCAAGGATGGCTCCAAAGAATGAGCGTTAGTGGGCAATGCGGGAGGGAGTCCGCAAAAGTTCTGCTTTTAGGAGAAAGACAAGATGGTTTCAAATGTTCTGGGTAAGAGACTTATATAGAAATAGCCAGTGGAGAGAATATTTCTGGCCAAGAATAATGCAGTTGGCATTAGTCCAGCAATTTGAAAACAACCAAATCTTAATCCAATTTTTAAAGTTAACAGCTAAAGCAATTCTATTAAGTGTAGTCCCCCATGAAAAACTTCTATATTGCTTAATTAAAATTCTCTATCACTGTTATCCAAGCACAGTTATAAAGCAAATCTTGGGTGGGCTTGGAGGATGGGTAAGGGAGAAGGGATACACAGTTCAAAAGCACTACTCTATACTACACACAAAAACTGTATGGAAAGATAACCATCGCATCCAATTCTCACATCAGTGGGTCCTCATAAAACCTTGGTTGTTGCTTATGATTTCTGTCTTTGCAGCACTAATGAATTTAAATCTCATGAAATTTAAATCTTCACTTTATTTCCTATAATACAAAGGTTATCTCCAAAAGCTCAAAAGGACATTACTGCATTCATCCTTATAAAATCTATATAGGGAAAATCCTGTTTCCCTGATAAAATAAAGAGAAATGAAATTTTTCTAAAATTAGAAAATGGCCCTCAACCCATCCATATGTTAAAATTCTGTTTCTGTTGTTATTTTGACATATGTAAAAAATATTTAAGCTGGGAATGGTGGCCCATACGTGCAATCCCAGTACTTGGGAGGCTAAAACAAGAATAATGCAGGTTCGAGGCCAGCCTCAGCAGACCCTCAATGACTTAGAGAGACCCTGTTTCAAAATAAAAAATAAGCCAGGCAATTTGGTGCACACTTGTAATCCTAGTACTTGGGAGGCAGAGACAGGAGGATCCAGGTTCACGGCCAGTCTCAGCTATTTAGTGAAGCCCTTCGCAACTTAATGAGACCCTTTTTCAAAATAATGAATAAAAAATAGGGCTGGGGGTGGAGCTTAGAGATAGAATCCCCCTGGGTTCAATCCAGAGTACCGCAAAAAAAATAAAAATAGCTGGGTGTGTAACTCAAAGGTAGAATGCCCCTGGGTTCAATCCCTAGTACAAAAAAAAAATTGTATTTGCCCTTACAATACTGATTATCTAACACTATAGACAAATACTCACAGGGAAAAGTGGACTTTCCAATCCTTGAATTTCCTTCAGTACTAATAACATTATAATTATCAATATATTCTGTTTTGTAAAAAAAAAAAAAGCTTCCAGGAGCTACTTTATGAATTAAAAGTACTATGGCCATATTATATCATCTACAGCTCCAAAATAAGACCTTATTCATTCCAAATAGCAATGGCAGTAGATAAAATAGGCAAAAGTCATACAAAATTTGAAGAAACTAATCAAAAAGCAATTCCATAAGTTAAAAAAATACATGTCTAATTGAAGTTGTAAGAAGATAAAAAAAATAAGTGACAAACATGTATTGGCTTATTTTAGAGGTATATTTTTCTCTCAATTTTTTTATGGTTCCAAAGCTGAAAAAGAAAATGTGCTATTTGGAAGGTCAAATAAAGACAATGACAAAAGCCAATTAATCAATCAAATATAATAACTTCCTGATCTTAGGCAACAATCCAATGATCAGCTGCCATTTTTAGACTGTCTTAATCTAAGGTAACAGCTCCTGTACCAGGAGCCACATGAATATAGGACAACATGTTGGCTATAGGAAGAATTGACAGGGCTTGGTGCAAGGAAAAAAGAAAAATGAGCAACCTGAATCTGCAAACATTTTGCAAAATCCAACTGGATTATTCCATCTCCATTGATCATCCGTCATTTCTGGAGAATCAAAAACTACTAGGCACAAAGTATCAATCAACAATCCTCTAGAGATTAAATATTTGGTCTGATTAGAACTTAGGAATTTGTAGTAAACCACAAGGTAAAATTTAATAAAAACAGTCACATGTCTCAGCAGATGAGTAAAAGCTTAATCAGAACTACGTGGTATTCTACTTGGAAATATCCTGAAACTAATATGGCGAGGCAGGTCTCATCTGAGCCTCACAAGAAGCACAAGGTATAGATTATATTATGGTCAGCTCCCATGTGTACAGCCTTTCATATCTCCTTCATTTATTTTATTCTAGCACCTAGCATTTTATTCATGGACAAACATGAAATGTGGTGGGAAAAAGAATAGAAATGAGGACCACATTTTCAATAATGACAGACATGGCACAAGGAGTACAGGAAAAGGAAAGAATGACTTCAAAAAAGACAAAGAGTGAAAAAAAAGTGGGGAAGAGAAAAGGGAAAGGAAAGGGGAAGATGATTTCAAATGTGCCAGGTAAGAGACTTAGAGAAATAGTGTGCAGTCAGTAGGGAATAAGCCTTCAGAGGAACACATAAAAGTGTTTCCCAACATCTTGGGGAATTAACTATATCTATTATTGGGAAATCTCAAAATAAGGTAACAGTCATTTCCAGCAATGAGATTTTTTCCAAACATATATGCTATAATACTATAGTTGCAAACATTTCAAAAATTATGATTTAAGACAGAAAAGAGAGCACAAACAATGACAAGAAATTCAGTGATATTCTTCTGAATACATTTTTAAGTTAATTCAACATTAAATTGTTCATTCCACAGCTGTAAACAATTTGCCATGTATCTCTATAATTTTTCCTCATTCATTTTGCTGACATATTTACTATAAGTTTGCCTTAGAATAACTTATAGAACTATGTAGGAATCATTCATTAAACTGAATGAACAGAAGTTTAATTAACTACTTATGATGCTGGCTTTTAATTGAGATATTCCTTAAGTTTATGAAAGTGGCACTATTCATAAGCTACAATTAACAATCGTCTATCCATTTTAATGAAAAACTGAAGATAAGGCAGTTAAAATTACAATTAATCCACTGTTCAAAAAAAAGTGAAAGAGAGAAAGACACCTGCAACAATGCTATGATAATATAAGATTGTTCAAAAGAAATATGAAATGCTTAGTGGTAAGGGAAAGTAAACTTTACATTAATGATAAAGTGTAAATGCTTGCAAAGATGTTACTGATACTACACTGAAATAGAAATCTTCACTGAGTTATATATGACCACGTCCAGGTTCTTCAAACAAGTATCAAAAGCTTCATAAGAAAATAATTGGTGAATCCTTCTGACACAATAATATCATATAGAAAATATAATTGAAACCACTTTAACAGCAAAAGGCCTTCAAATACCAAGGTCAACACTGAGGATATGAAGTCTCATTAGTGTAGATACAGAATAAATAGAAGACAATAGACTGAATCTTTACCAAGTTTTTTTTTTTTTAATACTGATTGGGAGTTTGACATTTATGATTTATAACTTCTAAAAGTAGGTGAGGAGAGAGAAACGTGCACTTTGCCAATAAGAGATGCAGTTAATCAAGACTCGTCCTAACTAGGAATAAAGGTATTTGAGAGCCTAATCTTCCTTCCACTGGGAATCGGACGTTTAAACACCAGATGTGCCTAATAAAGAATAAAATACAAAGATTCATTTCACAGCATCAAATTTTTGTAAATTGAATTAATGAGAGAGAATGCCTCAATTACTGCGAACGGCTGAAGGATGGGAAGGAACACAGTAGCATCCTTTATTACACCTGGTCACAGCGGCATCCTTATGCAAATATAACAGATGTCCAGATGTGGTAGGAAAATGGTTTTCTACAAGTAGAACCTCAAAACCATTTCTACACCCCATTTAACTAACATATGTAGAGTAATACATCAACAGCTGTTATTTCTGTTACATATGAAAAATACCACTTTCTAGTACAAAAATGTTTGAGTGCAATGTGGTGACACATGCCTGTAATCCCAGTACTTGGGAGGCTGAGACAGGAGGATCGCAGGTTCAAGGCCATCACACAAAACTTAGAGAGACCCCTTTCAAAAGTAAAATAAATAAATAAAAAGGAGTGGGGGTATAGCTCAGCGGTAGAATGCCCCTGGGTTCAATCCCCTGTTCCACACACCAAAAAGAAAGTCTTCATTTGCTTTCCATTTGTTTTTCCCCATAGAAGAAAAAAGTGTTGCATCTTTAAAACTAGAAATCAGATATATCTAGATTTGTTCTTATCCTTTGAGAAGATCGACAACTCACTGCTTCAAGAAAATATTAGGCACACATAAAATTCTTTTCTTTTTTTCTTTTTTTTTTTTGCGGTACTGGGGATGGAACCCAGGGGCATTCTACCTCCAAGCTACACCCCCAGCCTGATTTTTTATTCTTTATTTTGAAACAGGATCTCACAAAGTTGAGGAGGGCCTAAGTAGCTGAGGCTGGCCTCGAACCCGGTTCCTCCAGTCTCAGCCTCCCAAGTACTGAGATTACAAGTGTGCCCCATCACGCCCAGCTGCACACACAGAATTCTACTATCAATGGGGCAAGAAAATTAGTTTTAGACTAACCTGTGGCATCTATGTATTCCATTTTTTTTTTGGCTTGTTTTGTAAGAAAAGGTATAAAAGGACACAAATGTAGTAGAATGTTTTCAGGGCCTCTACTAAAAATTTCCCACAAAACTAGAAACAGGGTTTCACTTACAATATCTTAAAACATTCCTATCTCATTTCCAATGATAACAATTATTTTTTATTTGGCCAGCAAGAGTTTTGGAACACAGTATTCAGAGACCTATTTAAGGTTTTGATAGAATGGATACTTTTTCATGGAGATCTTTTGAGTCAGTAAAAACTGAGATTAATAAAATTAAAAGGGGAAATAAAACTAATAGACCTCCCTACACAATCAAAGCAAAGAAGAAACTGACAAATGTAAGCCTACAGCCGTATGGATAAGTGAAACCAGCCACAACTATTAGGTTAAATAAATATGCTTATTTAGGTTGGCATACAGATATTTCTCAAGATACCAAATTTGCTTCTGGTGAATACTCAGATCCTTACTCCTCTAAATTTCAGCTCATGTTTATCGTTTTTCCTCTTTCTAAGAGGAAAACCCCAGCCTGGTTCCAGTCGATACCCAGATGACTCCCCGGCTGTTATTCCTGCAGTCTTCTATACTCTAATGAATGTAAAGAATGCACGGTGCACACTGCATTGTGATTAACTCCACGGAAACCCCAGAACAAGGACTGAAATGACTCGATGCATCATTATAAATAAGATGTATAGTAATCATAAAGAAAAAAAAAGCTGGCTTGGATTGGTAACTAGTTGTGTTACATATTCAAAATATATGTGTCTAATGAATGATCCAGGCTGGTAATGATAAATGCATTTTAAATATAGCATTATCGGTGCTTTTTAACACAACCAAATGTTGCAGGCAGCTGAAAAAGTTCATTGTGCCTTATTAATCCTCTACTGTCTCCTCTTTTAGACTCCCCAAAACTTCTCAAAGGCATACCATATTATTGAGGAAATCAAAACACACCTGTGCTCATAAAGGGAGAACAGGAGGGAAATGTGCATTTTGGACTCTTCAGTCTTTAAAGTAAAATCACAGTACAATTTTCCTTTAGTGGCAGTATTATAATTTCAAAAATGAAAATATTCTGGATGATTCTATTACTGTTCCATTAACTTCTATAACTTTGGAATGTGTTATATGCACTGACCATGTAGATACAGGATAGATGAATCTCAACTTAAGGGTAAAAAAATTTAAAGTGGAATATTTCATAATGCTAAATTCTTTCTAACTTTAATTAATTTACATTTTCCTGGGGAGAAAATAACAAACACTATTGATTCCCCCCCTTTTTTTACTGTCTAAGTTGTATGGGAAGACAGAAAGAGAGAAGAGGAGAGAGACTAGTAGCTTTTTTTTTTTTTTGCGGTACCGGGGATTGAACCCAGGGGTGCTCTACCTCCGAGCTACATCCCCGGCCCTATTTTTTATCCTTTATTTTGAAACCAGGTCTCAAGAAGTTGCAGAGGCCTCACTAAGCAGCTGAGGCTGGCCGCGAACCCAGATCCTCCGGTCTCCGCCTCCCAAGTACTGGGATTACAAGCGTGCGCCACCACGCCCGGCCGACTAGTAGCTTTTAAAAGACAAGTCTATCTTGGCCAATTTCTCTGACTCACATCATTCACCATCCTTGAACAATTTGGTGAATTGTTTTTCCACTGAGAATAAACCAATGAGTCTACTCGTGTCATAAAACCCACCCAAGTGTTTATATATATGTTTGTATTACCATAACAGGAGTTGGGGGGGGAAAAGGTGAGCTATTTTTCTAATGAAGATATTCAAAGGAAAGTGCCGAATCCTAAATATTTTTAGTAAAGGACTGCATCCCCATTTCCAAGTCAAAAAGAAAAAACTATGAAAATAAACAGTATGTATGGAAGAAGTCTTTCTTTAGAAAACATTTAAGTCTGTCTAAAAGCTACTGTCCCCCACACCTAGAACATCCTCCCTTCTCCAGATAACTGATCAACAGTTTCACAGAGACTGCAGTGGTGAAAATTGGAATCTCTTATTTACCACTCTAGGAGCATGCCTTGTGCTATGGGGCTGGCCAACGTACTGCAAACAGACCGCATCCCATCAAGGAGCAGGCTGGCCATAGTGCGGAAAGACCTGCAGAACGTGCAGACCAAAGCTCATCACCATGGTCCCAAAGTAATTCAGTGACTCCTTCTAATGGATGCTTTACAAGAAAAGCAAATTGTTCTCCTCTATATAAAGGATAACAGATTGAAGCCCAAAGTAACTATAGATTGTATTGTTTTGTTTTGTTTTTTGTGTGGTACTGGGGATTGAACCCTGGGGTATTCTACTTCCTACTATCCAACCCTTTTTATTTTTTATCTTGCAAAAGGTTTCACTAGATTGTTAAGAGTCTTGCTAAGCTGCTGAGATTGTCCTTGAACCTGTGATCCTCCTTAGTCAGCCTTCTAAGTACTAGGATTACAGGCCTATGTCACCAAGCCTGGCTGACAGTTATTTAAAAGTGTACAATAATCTATTCATTCTATACTTTGTTCTATATCTGCTTCAAATATTCAAAATTGATTTCCTAAATTCTTTTTATTTTCGGTACCGGGGATTGAACCCAGGGGCGTTCTACCTCCGTGCTACACCCCCGGCCCTATTTTTTATACTTTATTTTGAAACCGGGTCTCACGAAGTTGCGGAGGGCCTCACTGAGAGAGAGAGAGAGAGACAGGGAGAGAGAGAAAGAGAGAGAGAGAGAGAGAGCTGAGGCTGGCCGCGAACCGGGTTCCTCCGGTCTCCGCCTCCCAAAGTACTGGGATTACAAGCGTGTGCCACCATGCCTGGCCCTAAATTCTTATTTAGCAATCACATTAATATGCAATAGATAAGAAATTTCCAATTTATTTTCTGAAGTCAGTGAAATGTCTTCTGTAAATAAAGGGGAACCAATATCAGTCCCAAGTTATAACACTGATTCTAAGGGGGAGTTTCAATGCCTATCTATAATTGATTGGAACTACAAAGTACTAGATAATGGGAGGCTGAGACAGGATAACTGCAGGTTTGAGGCCAGTGTGTGATAACTTAGTGAGACTGTGTTTCAAAATAAAAAGGGCTGGGGGTATAGCTCAGAGGTAGAACACCCTGGGTTCAATCCCCAGCAACACACACACACACACACACACACACACACACACACACACACAGTACTAGAATAAGATCAAGATTGTCTATAGGAACATCTGACACCAGGTTTGTAAAAGGAAAGGACTTTTGAGATCATGCTTTGGTACAGGGAAGAGAAAGTTGAAACCTTGTACCTAATATACTTGGACCTGCAGAGAACATCATGACACGCACAGTGGGGCTGAGCGCGTCCACCTTTGCATTGCAAGCCCTTTAAGAACGAGGCCTGTATTTTCCTCACTGTGCCATCTCCAGACCCTCTACACTGCTTGACACCGAAGAAACTCAAAACTTGAATAAAAAAAATAAAATAACAGTAAACATATTAAAAATGCAACACTGTAAAACTTGGTACTGAAAAATGGCTCCTTTTTTAGAATATTAAGTGAAACAGTTCATACAAAGTGCCATGAAATTAGGAAGTATAGCAGAAGATTTATAAATGCATTCCAAATATGAAGTTGTTGAGATTTTGGCATAAATTCCCTAAATGTCCTATGACATTGTGGTTACTGAAGCAAAACAAACAGGCATAGGATTATAAAATTTCATGAGAAGCATTCTATGTACACATAATGTAACTATGAAAAATGATGGTTCGATGCGAGCTACTTAATTTGAGATTCATTCACTGCACTTACGCTAAAATAAAAGGTTACGAATATTTTCATTCCGATTCTTTTTACTACTTTCAAATGCTTGGGCTACATTTGTTATGACAAAACATTTAATAGAAAAGAGATTTAAAACCCTTGGACTATCCCTTAACAAATAAGTTCCTGAACTAATGATCTATTAGATAGGAAAGCATTCGGTCTAAATTTAAATCTACTGCCAGGAGGAATGTCCACTGGGACCACCAGGAAAATGTGTAGATGAAAGTTCAGTATCCTACAAGTTAATGGTGTTTCCATAAAACACACTTGGCTCCCCAGTTTCTAGGAAAGAATCTACTAATCCCTCTGGAAAAAGGCAGGAAGCATCACTAGAAAAACAGCCTCTCAGAGCTGAAGCTCTGAAGCAGAGAGCCCTGGCTTCAGTTACCCTGCGCCTCCATTATCTCAGAGAATAAGAACCTTTGAACTAATTACCCTATAGGAATGTCATGGTGAGGAAATTCAAACCTGCGTGTAGAGGATTTCTGCAGAGCAACAGCATTCAACATATAGGGACTGTTGTTGCCATTCACTTAGAAACACTTTCAGCCAGGTGTGGTGGTGCACGCCTGTAATCCCAGGACTTGGGAGGCTGAGACAGGAGGATCGCAGGTTCAAGGCCAGCCTCAGCAACTTAGCGAGACCCTCACCAATTTAGCAAGACCCCCTTTGAAAATAAAATAGGGCAGGGGATGTGGCTTGGAAGTAGAATGTCCATGGGTTCAATCCCTACTACCAAGAAAAAAAAAGACAGAAATACATTTTCCATCATATAGGAATGTGTGTGTCTCTATATAGGAATATGTATATGTGTGTTTCAAGAAACAATATTTTCCTTACTGTACATGATGTACTGTTTTTTGGTCTTCAGTTTCCTTTTTTTTAATAAATAATGGCCTTACCCTATTAAACTGATTCCATGACTCATTAACAGGTAACAATCCCTAGCTTAAAAATAGAAAATCAGCCAGGTATGGTGACACACTCCTGTAAACCCAGTATTTGGGAGGCTGAGACAGGAGGATTGCAGGTTCAAGGACAGTCTCAGCAATGCACTGAGACTATCAGCAATCTAACAAGACCCTGTTTCAAGTAAATTAAAAATGAAAAGGGTTGGGGGTGTAGCTCGGAGGTAGGATGCCCCTGGGTTCAATCCTCCACACCATACACACACACCTCACACACACACACACACACACACACACACAAAAGGAAATCACATTCTTAGTTCTGAAGGAGCAGGGAATATTTACATTAATACTTGTAACCAATGATAGCATCTCAGATATAGTTCCAAACTGTGGTCTTTCAATTCCTTCTACATTGGTTACTACTCCTCATTTCAGTTTAATGAAGAAACCAGACGTGGCCATTGAGTGCTACGCCATTGAAATTGTTACTAATACTTATCACAAATGCACCATTAATAATATTTATAGAAACAAAATTAAAATAGCAATGAGAAGCCATGAATAATTATGATCACCTTTGTAATAATTAACCAGACAAAACCAATGATTAGATAACACTTAAGAAAGACGAGGACAAACGATGGAGTATCCTCGTGTCCATGAGAGGACACATGTGGCCAGCTATTCCCAGAGGAAAAAGTGGCAGGAAAAGGAATAAAAAGGTAAGCATGGAAAAGAGGAAAGCAAGAAAAGGAGAGAGAGCACAGCAAGGCAGAAGCAGATGGGTAAAACAGGGAGAAACTGGAGAATGAAGAGAGTGTGTAACACTTACCAGATGAGGAAAAACGCTCTCACCGGATGATGCCCTTCTTTTTTTTTTTTTTTTTTGCAGTACTGGGGATGGAACCCAGGGGCATTCTACCTCCGAGCTATACCCCCAGCCCTATTTTTTATTCTTTATTTTGAAACAGGGTCTCACTAAGTTACAGAGGGCCTCACTAAGTAGCTGAGGCTGGCCGCGAACCCGGATCCTCCAGTCTCAGCCTCCCAAGCACTGGGATTACAAGCCTGCGCCACCATGCCCAGCTGGATGATGCCCTTCTTTTTAGTAAAACAGGGTGTCTTTGTTTAGGCAGTTGCAGGCTTTAAAGGATTATTTGAAAAGTCTATATTATTTTAAAAAAAAACTCTTTCTCTCAAACAGATTATTGAAAGCTTGCCCTAATTACAGCTGCAAGGGAAATAGATATACATATAGTGATACAGCAAGCGAGTGTCTGGTTGGCAGTAAATATCAAACCTGTAATACCCTCAGTTGGCACCATACTAGGACTCCCACTAGCAGGCATGGTAATGCTGTTCATGAGTGAGGGAAGATAAGAAAGTAAAGAGATAATTCAGGCTGATTATTCAGATCTTGGAAAAGATAGAGAAGTGAAAGGGCAGGGAATTACCAACTAAAAAATGTTATCACTAAAATCAGGTAGGTCCAGAATGAAAGCAAAGAGCAACCAATATGCTATGGAAATGGGTATGGGCTAAATAACTCAATCCATTGATAAGCGTGAAAAGTAGAATCTGTAAGTGTGAAGAATAAGAGGCCTACAATAAAAAATTCAACAGCCAGACAAGGAACCGTACGCTCTTGGGACATTGGAGATGGACCAGTTTTCCAAGAGACCCCAAGCCAAGGTTGGAAGTACTAGCTGGTAGCTAAAAGAGATTAGAAAGAAAGAGGTCAGCAAACTATGTACTAGGGTCCAAATCCGGTCCTCCATCTATGTTTGCGAATCCAATTTTTTTTTTTTTTGGAACACAGCCACACCAGCTCTTTCATGTATTTTCTTTTTTTTTTTTTTTTTGCAGTACTGGGGATTGAACCCAGGGGAATTCTACCTCCGAGCTATACCCCCAGCCCTATTTTTTATTCTTTATTTTGAAACAGGGTCTCACTAAATTGCGGAGGGCCTCACTACGCAGCTGAGGCTGACTGCGAACCCGGATCCTCCTGTCTCAGCCTCCCAAGTACTGGGATTACAAGCGTGCACCACCACGCCCGGCTCTTTCATGTATTTTCTATGGTGGCTTTTGCACAACAGCAGAACTGAAGAGATGTGACAGAGAACTTAGATGTGACACAGCCAAAAATATCTACTACTTGGCCCTTTATTGGAGAAGTTTGCTGACCCTGTCAATACACGGAGGATGTTAACACATAAACCTTAACATGGGGTACTAAAGGCACTAAATAGGTAGCTGGCATCAAAGAGTATTTGAGTCATCTGTTTGGGTTTAAATTCTTAGCTTGCCCATTTATAGAAGTACAGATTTGAGCATGTCATTTAAACTTTCCATATCTCAGTCTACTCGTCTTTGGAATGAGAATGACACTAGCATTTATCACACAGGGTTGATAAAGGATGACATGAGACATGCACGCTCTTAGAACACTGTCTGGCACATGGTAAATACGGTCTATGTGGTAGCAGCTGCAGCTACGTTTAGTAGGTGCGTAATAGTTATTAAATAATGAGTGCTAAGTGAATGAATAAATGAATGATTATAATTAGATAATGCTGACAAAGGTACAACTTATTGAGAAAAGCATGGTCACAGTTAATGGTAAAAAAAAAAACTTATACATGAAGTAAACTTATAAAAAAGGATACTGCTCAATCGTGAGAAAAGAATCTGACCAGAAATGACACTGAACACCAAAATTAAGTTATCCCACCTCAATTCGGTGAATCCCGGAAAACAAAGTAACACAGGGCTCCTTAAAAATCTCACAGCATAGCCGGGCATGGGGGCGCACGCTTGTAATCCCAGTACTTGGGAGGCTGAGATCAGAGGATCCAGGTTCGCGGCCAGCCTCAGCTACTTAGTGAGGCCTCCACAACTTAGTGAGACCCGGTTTCAAAATAAAGAATAAAAAATAGGGCTGGGGGTGTAGCTTGGAGGTAGAATGTCCCTGTGTTCAATCCCCAGTACCACAAAAAAGTAAAATAAATAAATAAATAAAACAAAATAAAGGATAAAAAAAAGGACTGGGGGTGTAGCTTGGAGGTAGAATGCCCCTGTGTTCAATCCTCAGTACCACAAAAAAAAAAAACTCACAGTATTTGTATTATAATACTCAGAATGATTAAAGATCTAATTCAACAGAAATGGGCCATCATACCGGGCATGGGAACAGTAGAATAGGTCTCCAACCTCACACCAAATAATAAATACATTGTTCTATGCCATTAATATATTAAAATGTCTTAATGGGCATGGTGGCACACACCTATAATCCCAGTACTTGGGAAGCTGGGACAGGAGGATTACAGGTTTGAAGCCAGGCTCAGCAACTTAGCGAGACCCTGTTTCAAAAATAAAAAAATAAAATGGGGCTGGGAGTATAGCTCAGAGATAAAACACCCCTGGGTTCAATCCCCAGGGATATTATATTATATTATATTATATTATTACATTATATGTCTACTATACATTTAAATAATCTCTTTGTAGCCCACCAAATATCTTTGGTACAACTGGGACAGGTCTTTCCTACCAGCCTTATTTACAAAGACTACAGCTTGTACATAGCTGTTTTGCTCGATGGACCTGAACCAAGTATACAAATTGCTCATCAGATCTTTGGCTCAATGTTCACTTAAATGTGCTGAAAGCATAAGTTCAGTGAAACACTGAACACGGAAAAGGACACAATAGTCTCAATTGGGTAGCTCAATAAAACTGTGATAAGCCTAACGACGCTATTACAGAATCCGTAAGTCTAATAAGTAAGCTAATCATTGCTAGAACAGATGCCTCCCAGATCATCCTAACTGAAATCACACATCCTAAAGCCTAGGATTTTCCCAGATGAACTGATCTGCGAGGACCTTGCCTGCATGCCTTTACATGACAAAATACATGTGATATTCTACCTATCTGGGTAGTCACAACCCGCTAATCTATAAAAGACACCTTTGTTAAAAATACAGAGATAACAAGGAAGCACTGCTGGAAGGTGTCACTGTTCCGCACCACAGAGACTCTGTCACTACAGGTACCACAGTGTTCACACTGCTCAGTTCTATGGAACATGTTCATAAAGAGAATGCTCCCTTCCCTGACAGCTCTTCTACTGCCAACTTTAATGAGCCTCACCCTGTGATTTTCCCCACGTCACCCCATTCCGTGGATTCCTAATAGCAGCAGCAAACTCAAACTACACAAAGAATGTAGATCAGACTCAACCCAAACGTCTTTCCCTCAGTGAAGTGGCACGGTGTGTGTTCCACACTTTATCTTTTCTCCTCCCCAAAGATCTTGCTTATATTTCTTTTTTTGTGTGTGTGGTACTAGGGATTGAACCCAGGGGCATTCTACCTCCAAGCTCCACCCCCAGCCCTATTTTTTATTCTTTATTTTGAAACAGGGCTTCACTAAGTTGCTGAGGACCTCACTAAGTAGCTGAGGCTGGCCGCGAACCCGGATCCTCTGGTCTCAGACTCCCAAGTATTGGGATTACAAGCGTGTGCCACCACGCCTGGCAGATCTTGCTTATATTTCAAGCCAAGAACGTCACTTGTCCTTCCATTGAATCTATGAGGTATTCCTGACTCAAATAGTTTGACTTCAGCTTTATCAGAAATGAATCAGGATATGTTGCCTATACCCTGGTATGATCTTAAGGATAGTTGCCAAAGATCTGAAAAAGAAAGAAATTGAGAAAAATAATTCCTTATTGGAAGGGGGAGGGAGTGTCACACTGTAGGTAAACACCTGATGTTAACCTAACCTGATCATCTCTTTACAATCTACTTAACATGATTGCCATTGCTCTGTGGATCATATGGAAAAGACAGTGAAAAGCTGTGAATGCATGTTGAAAGCAAGAACATGTTTTAAGAAGCCAAACTCAGCCAGGTATGGTGGTGCACACTCGAAATCCCAGTACTTGGAAGGCTGAGACAGGAGGATAGCATGTTCAAGGTCAGCCTCAGCAACGTAACGAGGTCCCTCAGGAACTTAGTGAGACCCTGTTTCAAAGGAAAAAAATAAAAATAAAAAGTAGAGCTAGGGGTGTAGCTCGGAAGTAGAATGCTTATGGGTTCAACCTAGAGTACAAAAAAAAAAAAGAAGAAAAGAAAAGGAAGCCGAGCACCTAAAAGCCTCATATACAACTGATCTATATAAACTTACTCCAGATAAATGTATGTCTGTTAAGTTTATCTGCTTTTCTTTTTTAAATGTATGTACTCAGAGACCTCTTCTATTAACTTGAGGCCCCTGGAAGCATGGTAACCCCAAATGAAAATAAGTAACCTACAACACAAAATAAGCAGTACCCTTCAAACATAGGATCCCTGATTTCCATTTATCACGCATTTCTGGATAAGAAGGACATTTACTGCTATAGAAGGACATTTACTGGTATGTATCTTCCTCTCATAGAAGGTATGACTAAAAAAAGAAGCTTAAGAAAACTAAGTGTAATGTCCATTCCCAATTTTCAATAACCTGATATTTAAAGAAAAATTAGACACTAACTATACTTCTCTCCATCCATCTCTCTACTTAGCCACCTAAGTACTTTATTTCATAATCTCCATATGAAATGGAATATACAAAATAATGGGACAGGTAGGGATATAGTCCAAGATATAACCAAGAAAAATCATCAAGGCCAGGCGTGGTGGCGCACGCTTGTAATCCCAGTACTTTGGGAGGCAGAGACCGGAGGATCCGGGTTCACAGCCAGCCTCAGCTCTCTCTCTCTCTCTCTCTCTCTCTCTCTCTCTCTCTCTACTTAGTGAGGC
>PVJS01021454.1:0-31493 GCA_004027185.1 Glis glis
CACACACTCACACACACACACACACACACGCAGAATACAAAATTCTCCATCAGTGGCAAGATCCTGGGGAGCAGAGCGGGGGCCTGCTCCTCCTTCCCTGTGGCTTGCGGCCGTCTCAGGATATGTATGCCTCATACACAGCACCGGGTGAGTCGACTGTTCAGTGACACCATGGGAGCCAGCACAGCACGGTGGGTGGATAGGACTGCAAACTTAACTAGATTTGAGTCATTCAAACATTCCAGCTGGCTCAGTTACTAAACTCTCTTGCTTCAGGCTCCTCCTGTGTAACATGGGGATATTAGTATCATCCTAGTTTAAATGAATTGTTTGAAAAGCACTTTAACGGGTGCTTGTCCCACAATAGGAACAATGTAAGAGCCTGTTGAATATGTCAAATTAAAATGATGCTATTTTTACACCACCTGGAGGTACTGTACCTGGAAGGGACCTTAAGAGATATAATTCTCAGTCAGATGTGGTGGTGCACACCTATAATCCCAGTACCTGGAAGGCTGAGACAGGAGAATTGCGGGTTCAAAGTCAGCCTTAGCAAATTAGCAAGGCTCTGAGCAACTTAGCGAGACCCTGTTTCCAAATAAAAAGTAAAATTGGTTTGGGGATGTAGCTTGGAGGTAGAATGCCCCTCCAAGGGGTTCAATCCCCAGTACCACACACACAAAAAAGGGATAATTCTTTCATTTTACAGATGGCAAAACCAAGAACCAGAAAAGGTAAATGCGATAAGCTACTGAAGAAGCTGTGGCCATCCCATATAACCTCACCTGTAAGATTTTATCTATCAAACGAATAAAAATCATCTTTCCTCCCGGAGAACAGAAAAACACACGGACATTCAAATCTATTCTGGAAACGGTGTAATCACGAGTACTTTAAATGTAAAAGGTTTACATTGTGCTCCACAATAAACAACTTCTTGACTTTATTATATACCCAAAACAACTGTCAAGACGTCTGCAGGGTCTGCGTTTTGATCCTACTTGCGAGTCAAAGAGTTTGCCTGGTGTATTTTCCTGAGTGCTGACAGAGATATAAGAGGCATGGCTCCGAGACAGGAGACTGTAGTACTCACAGCATCGGCAGTCAGCAGACTATCAGCATGTTCTTGTACCCGCTCCCCAAGCACAGGGAAGGAAGGAGGTCAGGTGACATGGGCACGTGCCATGGGCTGTGGAACAAGAGAGGAACTCTGTGCTTAGAGAACCCAAATCGTTCGGAATGGCAAGCTCGCCTGTGCTCTGTTCTAAAGGGACACACTAACTGTATCTTCCAAGACTGAAACAAACCCACTCTTTTCTCTAGGAGACACAATTTCCACCTTCCAAGGCTATTTGCTACACAAACATCCATGAGAAGACAGTTTAGAAAAAGCCAGTGAAGCCAGGCATAGTGGTGCACGCCCGTAATCCCAGTACTAAGGAGGCTGAGACAGGAGGATTGCAGGTTTAAGGCTAGTCTCAGCAACTTAGCAAGACACTCAGCAACTTAACAAGACCTATTTCAAAATAAAATATAAAACAGGATTGGGGCAGAGCTCCGAGGAAGAATGCCCCTGAGCTCAATAGCCAGTACCAAAAGAATAAAAAACAAAAAAAGAAAAAGCACAGTTAAGTGCCTCTGCTTACAAGATCAACAGAATCATGAAATATGGAGAATTATCTCCCAACAATTTTTTTTTTTTTTGCGGTACCGGGGATTGAACCCAGGGGCGTTCTACCTCCGCACTACACCCCCAGCCCTATTTTTTTTTTTTTATACTTTATTTTGAAACCGAGTTTCATGAAGTTGTGGAGGGCCTCACTAAGGAGAGAGAGAGAGAGAGAGAGAGAGAGAGAGAGAGAGAGAGAGCTGAGGCTGACCACGAACCCGGATCCTCTGGTCTCCGCCCCCCAAAGTACTGGGATTACAAGCGTGCGCCACCATGCCCGGCCCCCAACAATTTTTACTACACATTTCCATTCAGTTTGGGACAAATTTTCCCATGAGTACACCAATCCATCACTCTGATTAAACTGTCTGGCAGAGGCTGGGACCAAATCTGTCTAATTTGTCTCATATAACATTCAATTAAAACGACAACCAGCAGGACTCCAGGCAGTAGGATGAGGCCAACTTCAGCCATGCCCCAGTGGCCTGAACACACATCCCACAAACCATCAAAATTTACCTTAGAAATCAGATGGGCCTGAACTTCCTCTGCCTGATGCGAAGCTACACGGGGGTAATAATTACCAACTTATTTTGTGTCCATGAAACCAAAACTCAGGCAGCCAGATGACTTAGCACTGGAGCCTTATGCATTGCCATCTGGGAAATGATTTTTTCAAGGGACAAGAATACTTAGATTATACCAAGATTCACTCTCTGCAGATTCCCCTTCGGATAGACTTCCCTTGCTCCATACGTGCCCCACCCCATTATGTTTTCTACTGCTGCGTAACAAACTACCATGCAGTTGGTGGCTTCAAACAACGTGCATGTATTATCCGTTTCTGGGGGTCAAGTCGGGTCCTCTTCGCGGCTGCGATCAGGATGTTAGCCGGGGCTGGGTTCTCATTTGGAGACTCAGCTTGGCAAGAGTCTACTTCCAAGCTCGGTCTGTTAGCAAAATGGAGTCTTAGGTGACAAAATAAGTCACTGGGGTGACATCCGTCACCTTTCCCGTAGTCTCTTGGTTATCAGCACGTCAGCATCCTGCTTACACTCAAAGGAAGGGGCTTAAACAAAGGCAGGGGCGTCAGTAGGACCCACTGCAGTCTGTCGGCCACAGGCCAGACACAGTCTTCAGTCTCAGGCCCTAGAAGCCTTTGATCGGTACTATCAGAAATAGGACCGAGGGCTGGGGACGTAGCTCAGTGGGAACGCGCTCGCCTCCAATGCACCAGGCCCTGGGTTCCATCCAGCACCGTTAAAACAAAATAAAACAAAAGCCCAAAATACAACACTTTATATGATCAATGGTCACAATGGAAGTCTCACCAAACCAATGATGTAGTCTACACTGCCTTTTTTCAATTCTAAATTCAAATTAAATAGGATTTGAGTATCGGTTCCACAATTGCACTAGACCATCCTAAGTGCACAGTGGCCCAAATGGTCAGCGCAGCCTTAGATCCGCCTTCTCTTTAAACAGGAATCAAACTTCACCCACTGCCAGGGGTCAGGCAAAAACCAGTGGGGAGAAGATTCTCTCCTTCACCTAACGGCAGTCGTGTCTTCTAAACCCTCTTCTCCATAGGCCTTGGCCTTGGCCACATCTTTGGCAGGACTGCACGGCCCAGTTTTAGCCAGAATCTTGCTAAGTTGGTTTAGGGACAGTCCCCCCCACCCTTGGTGTCTGCTGGAATCCTCATCCCCCACCTTTGATGTCTGATCACCCTGGCCTGCCCTCACCTAGAATCTTCCCTATTCTTGATGTCTCCTTTTCATAAGTGATTTTTCATACAATGACCGTATCTTCCCCTCCTTGGCTATAAATCTCCTACTGTCTACTGTATTACACAGAGCCTAGTTCTTTGCCCCTACTGCAATTGTTTCTTGATGAAATCTTTCTACTTCAACTAGTGTCCAGCTCTGGTTCTCTTTAACAGTTGGGAGGTTGAAAAGTTCTTAGAGGGCTCATTGGCAAATGAGACAGCAGTTTAGCTGTGGGAAAGCAGGACTTAATGCTGCCAGACCATTTGATTGATTTTTCAAGAAACAACAGCAGCAAAATTTTCTATTTTTCATGGGAAATCACCTAGTCATAAAATAACATCTTTTTATATTTTCTTGAAAGAAATTAATTCTAGGCAGGACAACTATATCAGACTGGATCTGACTATGTTTTTAACCTCTGCTTTAAGGTGTCTACTCTCCCCCACCCCCGGGTACTGGGGATTGAACCTGCGCCTCATGAATGCTAGGCAAGCACTCTACTACTGAGTTACATCCTCAGACCCAAGGTACCTTTTTACTATGGTTCATTCTGCAGTTTGAGCTACAAAGGTATTCTTTATTTTCTTTAAAATTTGGGGAGCTACATCACTGCAGTCCCTAAGAACTGAAACATATAGGAATTACCATTCGGAGACAAAGGCTTCTCTTAGGCTGCCGGAACATCTCCACCCTTTCCCTTGTGGTTCCATGATACTCCTGGATCTTACCTCATTAGATGACCATGTGAGAGCAGAGAGGAAGGGGGATCATCACCACTCTCTCCCTCGTGCTTAAACGGGAAGGAAAAAGCATGTATTTTTCTCATTAATTTTACTTCTTTTTTTCCCTACATTTGTATTTGCCCCAAGTATGATTGAAAAGCAAGGCAGGGCAGAGGTGGAGCTAGTTTACCTTGGTGCTTCCTAGAGCTGAATGAAGATAAAACATGCTATAAAACTGCTGCCATAAAATAGCAGGAGTCATAGGAAAAAGAAACTATAATGAAACAAGAGTTTACTTTTTTTTTTTGGTGGTGGTGGTGCTGGGGATTGAACCCAGGGGCATTCTATCTCCGAGCTACACCCCTAGCCCTACTTTATTTTTTATTTGGTAAGAGTCTCACTAAGTTGTCGAGAGCCTCGCTAATTAGCTGAAAATGGCTTCCAACCTGTGATCCTCCTGTCCCAGCCTCTCAAGTACTGGGATTACAGGTGTGCGCCACCACACCTCACTAAGAGCTTACTTTGATATCTTGAGAGAGTGAGAGAGCATTCTAATGTTTGATGAGTATTTAAGGGTGAGGAAAGAGTCCACTCTCCTTTCCACTGCCTTCCTACCCCACCCAGCAAAAGCCGTCTTCAGTAAGTTACTTAGCTGCCTTTGAAGGATGGGTGCAGGGCCCTGGAGTCCCTGGGGAGGTATACAGGCTGCAGCCCCCCTGCAAAATAAAGGGAAACACATTTAAGGGTGATTGTGTTGAACAGGCATCAGGTTAGATGGCCTGGAGCCTCCACCTGCTTTACTTGATGCTGTTGGAAAATTCCAAAGAAAGTTTCTCTAGGAAGAGAAAAGGAGGAGATGAGAGATTATGTTTGGTCTTCTAACATATCAGGTAGAAAGAAAACCTTTATCTGATCTGAAGTTACATGTTGTGAAAGTAGCAACAAGGGTGACAGATTTATCTCTGGGACTCTCAAGGATAGGAGATAGCAAGCTGGCCTGGACTAGGTGGTGTGAAGGTGGAGAGGAGAGGAGCCCACTGCCTGGGGGTGATGACAGAGTCTTGGGACCCCGGCACTTGGAGATATGCTCCTGACAGCCCAGGTAGGACGCCGAGTGTGTCTTCCTGACAAGCATTTGTGGTAGCAAGTTCAACATACTATTAACAAGGTGCCATTCTTTGGTTATACCTTGGGTTAAACAGGGCTGAGATCATAGCCTGGCACCCTAACAACCAGGTTCAGGGTCTTTCCTAAAATGTTTCCCAGTACTCTCACAAACAAGCTTGGGGAACATATGAATTATGGACAATTTATGTAAAAGGCCTTATAGCATATTGTATAACAGTAAAAGTTTGCTACTACAGAGGGCTCATTAATATGCTTCATCATTCATGTTTCAGTAAATTTCTGTTGATATCTTGAACTTGTAAAGACCGGAATGAATTCAAGCTTCCTGATTTATGCTCAAAGAAATGCTTGTCATAGTTAGTGCTATGAAATATAAACATTCAGAAAGCAGCTAGTGAATCTTGAAAATCTTGTATACACTCAAGTCAATCAAACGAAGGATAATCCATCAATAGTTAATAAAAATAAGTTAAAATTACTTAATGGCCATACCCACTTAACTAAAAAAAAATTTACCTCTAATTTTCTTTTCTTTCCCTTTTTTGGGGGGAGAGGTCAAGACTGTAGGGCATACAGTCTTGAAATACAATCTCTCAGATTGTATTTAAGCAAAACAAAAAACAGTTCTTTAAATTTTAATGTGTTTACAGGCTCAGTTGGAGCCATTTCTGGCATGGTTAAGAAGGATGAAATAGTTTTGTATACTAGACGTTGTCTAGGATTCTTTTCAATCACTTAAGCGTATAAAGGGTATTTTTATAAAGTTAGAAATAAATAGTGACTAGCCACTCATTCCTCATTTCTAAACGACATTCAGAGTTGGCACTGATATTGCATTTGTTTGGAAAACAGAAACTTGTTTGAGGAGACTGATGTACTAAGGAATAATAGGAGCAAAACACAAACGTCCCTTTTACTTATGTATAATTCCACTTAGGAGAAACACTGGGTGAAATGTGGAAAACCGCACCCAGCATGGGAACAGGAAACACACACACATACACACACACACACACACACACACACACACACACCTACCTCAGCGCACCCTGAGCGCTGAGTCACACTCCCCCATGCCGGGGTACTGTCCTTCCTTCCAGCCTTCCAGTGAGTCACAATCTGTAACCCTCCCTGCACTCACCTCCACAGGCTCAAGTGCCACGTTTGTCATGTTCGTTAACCATTTGACATGTGCGACACTGTGCTGTTTATACAGGCTCCTGCCTCTACTGTCAAGTATATTACTGCTGACGGATTTGAGTATTGTGTCTCTACGCTTTTCTTTTCCCTACAAACCCTACAGCTTTTTTACTGCACAATTTTGCATAGTACATTGGTTTTTAGAATGCACTATAGCAGAATTTACTGTATTCTATTAGGAACTCAATCTCATCAAGATTTTAACAAAGAACAATCTATAAAAGGTATCTGCTGAAACCACCACCGACATTCAAGTTTCTCTTAAGTTGGTTTTAAGCACTCTGTACATCATTTTACATTTCTTAAATGCCAGCTCTTGGAATAAATGTCTAGACACAAATGAGTTATGAGCAGTGTTCGATTAATAAGCCAAGAATTAATAGATCAAAAGAATATTTTGAAATATCACTTTCAAAAGACATTAAACATAGTAATTTAGATTGCGTTATTTGATTTTAAGTTAACCTCTTAGACAAAAATGGGTATAGCACTTCACAGTTTTAAATCTCAAAATGCTTACTTTTGACAAAACTATTAAAGCAAACTACCTAGAGCTGGACATGGTGGCACATGCATGTAAACCCAGTACTTGGAGGCTGGGACAGGAAGATCATGGGTTTGAGACCAGCCTCAGTAACTTTGCTAGACCCTGTTTCAAAATAAAAAATAAAAAGGGCTGGGGGGTGTAGCTCAGAGGTAGAATGCCCCTGGGTTCAATCCCCAGTACTAAAAAAAAAAACAAAAACAAGACAAAACCTACCTGAACATAACTCCTTTTACTATTATAACTATCCTCTTTTACTTAATTTTTTTTTTTTTTTGCGGTACCAGGGATTAAACCCGGGGCATTCTACCTCCGAGCTATACCCCCGGCCCTATTTTTTATACTTTATTTTGAAACCGGGTCTCACGAAGTTGCGGAGGGCCTAAGTAGCTGAGGCTGGCCGCGAACCCGGATCCTCCGGTCTCCGCCTCCCAAGTACTGGGATTACAAGCATGTGCCACCACACCTGGCTCCCCCGGCTACTTAATTTTTAAAAACAATTTTCCTGACCGTTTTGAATTATAGTGTACGTAAAACATTTAGCATGAACACTTACTTACTTTTAATTTTCTCTCTTTACAGCATAAACAGAATCAAGTTTCAATAAACGTTGCTTAGAAATCAAAAAGTTGGGGAATCTTTTGCCTTTCAGATAAGCAGGTCAGCATAGCTAAGCAGCTACAAATGCTGGATGCTAAAAACCTTGAGAAAATGATTCTTTTTCAAATTCATGAAAGGCATGCAAAAAATAGAAATACTCTACTCCTTAGTTTAGAGGAGTAAGCCAAAACACAATAATTCAACTTGCAATCTAATGTAATTCTATCCCAGCTACAGATCTTCCCATTTCAAATACATATTAAACTTGACTTGAAGAGAATCTATTGGACCACCTTCCCCTCCCATGTAAATATTTGGCAACTACACAAATGAAATGAGACTGTACTGACATTTTGATACTAAAACATTTCACTCAGCTCTATGACAATCTAAGTTGCGGTCAGGCGTGGTGGTGCATGCCTGTAATCCCAGTACTTGGGAGGCTGAGACAGGAGGATTTCAGGTTTGAGGACAGCCTCAGCAAGGAGTGAGACTCTCATCAACCTAGCAAGAGCCTGTTTCCAAATAAGAAATAAAATCGGGCTGGGGGTGTAGCTTGAAGGTAGAATGCTTCTGGGTTCAATCCCCAGTACCACACACACACACACACACACACACACACACACACACACAGAATCCAAGTTGCTTTTTTAAAGGTGAGAAAAAGCCGGGCGTGATGGCACACGCTTGCAGTCTCAGTACTTTGGAGGCTGAGACCGGAGGTTTGTGGCCAGCCTCAGCTACTTAGTGAGGCTCTCCGCAACTTAGCGAGACCCTGTTTCAAAATGAAGAATAAAAAATAGGGCTGGGGGTGTAGCTCAGAGGTAGAATGCCCCTGGGTTCAATCTCCAGTACCGCAAAAAAAAGGTATGAAAAAAAAAGGTATGAAAAAAGCATACTAGTATAAACATAAAATTGGTATTTACTATGACATAAAACCTTTTTTTTTCTTCCCAGCAGGGGTAGTAAAATCCAACCAGTATTCCCTTTTGGGACCATTTTTGCAAAAATTAGGATAAGACAGGAAAAAAATTCTAAAAGGCATCTTTTTACAAAGGGAGAACAATACAAGCAATGATAAAATAATTGGAAAAGTTTCTCTCTTCTCTACAAGAAATAACTATAAAAACTTATCTAGTTTACACAGTTCTTGAAATAGACCATTACTTTTTTAGTAGATCCCATTAAATCATAGAAATTAATTTAGGGAAAATACCAACAAGGTATCTAACCTTATGAAATATGAAAACTAAAAACAAATACACTGTGTGTGTGTGGGAGGGGTACTGGGGATTGAACCAAGGGGGATTCTACCTCAGATATACCCCCAGCCCTATTTTATTTTGAAATAGGGTCTCGCTAGGTTGCTGAGTCTCATTCAGTTGCTGACGCTGTCCTTGAACCTGTGATCCTCCTGCCTCAGCCTCCCATGTACTAAGGATTACAGAGGTGCCACCACGCCCAGCTTGGCATTGTTTTATGTGATTATAAACAGGGATTCATGTAACAGACATCATAAAAAAAGCTGATTAAAAATCAACTTTTGTTAAAGTTAATAGCTATATTAGTCCCTATTATCAATAACTTGTAACAATGGCATATAATGGCATTTCCCTAGGCCGAGTATTTGTGAAGTTACAGCTGATTTTGCAGCTTATTTGGAATATTAGAAAAAGACACTCTTACTAGCACCAACGATGGAAATTACAAGTTTCCATATTAGTCTAGTATTTTAGCAACCTGCTTAATTCTTTTACCCAAACAGCTAAAGGACGGTAACTGTGGCACATTGCCTCCTATGCAGGCAACAGAACCAAGGATAATTCTAATTTCATAGTCTGATGTTATTGATCTCCTTTGGGTTAAAGCATTTGTATACACATACCATATATGCTCCAGAGCTCTGTGTGTGTGTGTGTGTGTGTGTGTGTTATTAGGGATTGAACCCAGAGGCATTCTACCTACAAGCTACACCCCCAGCCCTACTTTATTATTTGGAAATAGGGTTTCGCTAGGTTGATGTGAGTCACTGAGTTACCGAGGCTGTCCTTGAAGCTGCGATCCTCCTGTCTCAGTGACCCCAGTACTGTGATTACAGGCTTGCACCACCATGCCTGGCCTAATCCTCCTCAAAAGCAGAACCAAGGAAAGTACTACTATTGAAAGCACTTCTCCCAGAGTACAGATGTTCCTGGGGGGCAATTCAAACAGAAACAAAAGGCTTACCAGTTTACTAATGGAAATACGGTATCCCCAGATTACTCTCAGGAAAATAAGTTATGACTGTGCTAGAAATCATGTACCCAATTTCAGTCCCATAGTCCCCAGCCCCATTCCACCCTTTCTTCTTCTAAGCTATCAGAGGGTAACTTCAGTGTCTTAGGTGAGTTACTTAGGCTAAACAGCAGGGATATTTAAGGTAGAAAGAAGGAGAGGCTATGATACACTGAATTTTTGCAAACTATAAAGGATCATGTAGTTATATTAGCCATAAAAACTTACAAATAAGTAGAAGGCAGCCCAGAAAGATTCACGGAGCTGTCCAAGATCACATATCTACCAAGATATTCTTTTGACAAAAGCTGTATGTGGGTAAAAATCCAGTCCTCTAAATTCCTAAGGCAATAAACTAAAATTTCCACCCAATAGTAGAATGGACTAGTCAATTCCTACACTTTAATTTAGTTCTTATTCTTGTCTTCCACTCCAAACACCATCACCGCCATCCAGCACTTTCTTTACAAGATATTCACGTGGTAACAAACTATCATACATTAACAATGTGTAATTAATAAAACCCTTTTATCATGTGCCACCCATCATTTGTAGAGATTTGTTATTATGAAGCCTCTTTGATAAATACTAAGTCAATTTACCTGTATTCTTGATTACAACTTCTTCATTTTTACCAACTTCTTTGAATGGTGTTATATTTTTCAATTACAGAATATCAAAGATACTTATATTGAAACTTTTCAGAGAAAAATAACCATATTGTATGGATGTTTTACCTAAGTTTTCCTATTGTGCATTTTACCTAATAGATAATCTCCCATACAATTAATTTAATTGAAAACCTTCTCTACTGCTTATATAGCATTTGTTTTTAAAGTAGCAAGATATGTAATGGATCTGTAGATAAAAATCATATATCCTGTTAGAGAAACAATGGATTACATTTATTATATTTTTGTAAAAGCCATTAACCAACTGAAATAATTTAAGATTCTAACCAAACTAATTTAATAACCTAGTGGCGTGCATTATTGAAACTTGCAGTTTGTTTCTAACTTGACTGTGCTTTATAAATTTTACTCTGCCTGCTTTCAATTTGGTAACCAACTTGAGGAAATTAAGTAACAATTAGGACTTTTTCAGCAATTTCAGAGTCACAGGCCTATAGGCAATGAGAAATCTTTTAAAACAAACATGTCAAAATCTATGTACCCAGGAACAGAGTCCTATAATTGCTGATTATACTTCTAAAATTATGTAAAAGCCAGCCAGAGTAAGTGGAGTGAGGAGTTGATTTTGGTTTGAATGGGGGAAAGAAATGGAATGGGTTGTTTGGGTTTTTTTTTTTGGCACAAATTTTCTTGAGTTATTCTGAATGCAACTGCAAATGAAGAACACAAAATGGCGCCGGGCGTGGTGGCGCACGCTTGTAATCCCAGTACTTTGGGAGGTGGAGACGGGAGGATCCGGCTTCGCGGCCAGCCTCAGCTCTCCCCCCCCCCCACTTAGTGAGGCCCTCCGCAACTTCGTGAGACCCAGTTTCAAAATAAAGTATAAAAAAAAAATAGGGTCAGGGGTGTGGGGCGGAGGTAGACCGCCCCTGGGTTCAATCCCGGGTACCATACACAAAACAAAAAAAGAACACAAAACAATACTCAGCTATAGTAACATCAATGGCCTGAGATTACAGTCCATTATATAGAGTGCACAATTTAAGGCTTACAGTGTTCATTTACGTGTACAGCTTCTGCTATACGCCTGAAAATATTAGTTTCATTACTTCTAACCATAAATTATATCTCTGATTGTAACTCTTTTAGGACTAGTCCCTATCATGAAAATACTGCATCAACTAAATGACACCACAAGGAAACAAAGAGATGAATTCAGAATGTGGGACATTTTATGAGTCAGTTGGCGTGGATCTTTATTTTATTTTTTTGCGGTCCTTGTCATGGATCTTTTTTTGGATCTTTGTCATGAGGGGAAAAGATGACATGGAGATTAACCCAGATTAACAGAGAATAAAGGGCCGTAAGAAACATGGCATATACTCGTAGAAGAGAACCTGAGTTTAATATGTACATAACAGTCAGAGGACAGTTGGTAAGGACACAGTATTACTGCTAGTTTTCTTAGCTGTGATAATGGTTTAAGTTATTATGGGATACTGTCCCATCCTTACAAGATGCACGATGAAGTGCTTAAGAGTCTAGTTTACAATGACTGTGACTTGTCTAATCACACAACAAAGTATGTGTGTGTATGTGCACATATGGACACATCTATACATATATACACACGTGTGTATAAACATACATAGGAGATAAAATGAACTGTTAATGATTAGTGAATCTAGATGAAGAATATTTGGGTGTTCAATGTATTACTTTTTCAGTCTTTTTGTAGGTTTGAAAATTCTCAATACAAAAAGTTGTTTGGAAAACCACCACTATAGTATTATATATTTGCTTCAAGGGGCCAATTTAGTAATTCCTATTCCCCTTCTAAAATAAAAGGTAACTGAATATAAGACCTTACAGAAAATATTTACATAAATTTTATTCTAAGGAATACAAACAATCAACCAAAACAAAATAAAACAAAAACCCCAAATAACTGGAAATTAATACAAGAATAAAAAATTTAAATTAGTTTTGTTATTAATATTTTTAAGTGATAGAACAGGATGCTGTAATTATTAGTACAATTGGTAAACAAAACAAGGAAATAGGTAGGCAAAAGAAAATAGTAATTTTAATGTGTATTAGATGAAAATTTGACCAATTATACCAATAAACCTCATTTTGGAAAATAATTTCTATAAATGTTATAGTTATGTGGCTTATCAGGTAGGGCATTGAATTGTTTTCTACAAATGAAGCTTTGGACAAAAGATATTTTCAAGCTCAATTAGATACATAGCAAATATGAAAGCCCTATCTATCAGAAATGAATAATCGAAAACAAGTTCCAGAAGTATTTAATATGAAGGGACTCTCTAGGCACATAAAAAGCTCCCTCACTGAGTATGGGAGATATAGATAATAATGAAGGAAACCACCGAGTTAGAAAATACCATGAAATAATACTGTGTATATATTATGAATCATTCCTGGTAGATTTAGGGCACTGATATATTATCATATCCAATCAGCCACTGGGTCTGTTGGCTATTTATGACATATAGTAACTGGATTGAATTTTTTTTCTTAGTTGTCACTTTGATGGAAACATACCTCAAACTTTATAAAAGAAATAAATAATTCTATTCCTTCAAAATAAGGATAGCAATGAATGAAAGATTTCTTGAAATCAGTGCAACCACACAAGGGTTCCTAAACAAAATCATTTGCGATCCTAATTGGTCCCTTCCTATTTCCACCCCTGTCATTCCATGGGAAAGATGGAAAAGCCTATTTCATTTTCATCAAAAATTTTTCACTTGCTATTTTCATTCTTAATAAGTGAAAGGCACAAACGAATATTAGCTGTATTAGCTGTTAAGTACTCCTCATTCAAATCTGTATAAGCCTGCTAATTTAATAGGTAACGAAAATGTATATATTGTAATAAAAGTATTTTTTATTTCATCATTCTGACGTTTATAGGGCAAAAAGCATAATAAAGAATATTTAATTGATTTTTATAACATAAAGGATATCAAAATTAAAATGGGAAAAGCATACAGTTGTAAACAGGAATTTGTCAAAAGACAAAAAATACAATATGATGTGGGAAAAAGTATATCAGTTAAGTCATAATATTCAAATTGAAATGAAAGAGATTATAATCTGTTCAACAATATTTATCAAAAGTAACTTAAAAAATATTTGAAGCATAAAGTTCGAATTAATATTTAAAATTTGTTATTTAAAGGCCACATACCCTAAACTCAAGAAAACATACCACCAGAACTTAGGTTGAAGATGATGCTTTAAAACTGAACCTGTGAAATTAGTCACCATTAAGATTATCTGCCAGGTGGGGCATGGTGGCGCATACCCATAATCCTAGTACTTGGGAGGCTGAGACAGGAGGATTGAAGGTTCGAGGCTAGTCTCAAAAACTTAGCAAGACCCTCAGCAATTTAGTGAGACCCTGTTTCAAAAAAAAAAAAAAAAAGAGGGCTGGGGGTGTGGCTTGGAGGTAGAATTCCCCTGGGTTCAATCCCCAGCACCACACACACACACACACACACACACACACACACACACATTAATAATAATTATAGTAAAGAAAAAGAAAACAAAGAAAAAAGGGTTATCTGCCAGCAATGGAGTCATCTGTCAAAAAGAAAACAAGCTACCTGATTACAACAGTCTTCAAAAATACAAATCAAATTTGTATTTATAATATGAAACCTGTTAAATAAATTCATTAAATATGGTACTCAACTCAGTATTTTTTCAGTCTTTTAAATAACAGAGTTAAATTAGAGTATAGCACAGTCAGGGAAATTATAAATATTTAAGCTTAAAATGTCAGTGGAAACACTGTTTGTATAGATTAGAAGAAAGCATTCATTCAAAAATACTCCCCAAATCATTCCATTAGAACTTTAAAGGAGAGAGAGAAAGCAGCTGAAAACTCCAGTTTGAAAGATAACAATAAATATATAAACTGTTGAGCAAAGCCAGGAATATAAATTACTTTGAAACATCTATTTATATCCATTTTAATGAAGAATTGAAGAATACAATGTGTTAAAGACATATTTAAAAGACTGGTAGGAAGGCAAGACAGATGAACCAAATTTTGTTTATATCCTAAATAATTACAAGAGACTTTGAAAATGTAGTGTAAATCATGTTCTTTTTCCAGTTTAAAAATTTCTATCCAACACCTCTACCTTTGGTGTCGCTGCCACCAATAAACACAGAATACAGCTCAGAAACCTAATCACTATCTTCAATGAAGAAAAAGCAAGTCAGCATTATTTCCTTAAAAATAAGATATAAAGAATATAATCCTATTTAATTTTGTCTCATGGTCCCACAATATCTGAACTATCATGCCAAAATGTAAGAGCCTAAAAGGGAACGTTATCATTCGTTATAACTGCACCAAAACTTTAGCTACTGTACGCTGGTGTGATGACAGCCAGTAGAATCAAGAGCTACACAGACAGACATCATCCACACGAGGGTAGCTCACAATAGGACTCACGATTGGGAAAAGTAAGGTTCAGTTTAATGTGAAACTGAAACATCAACAACAATGCCTTCATGTAAATACGCTACAACATTGTTCTCTTGCAGTTTAAAAGGATAGTGTAATTATCTTAAGTTTACACAAAACATTAGGAAACATGGTAGTTTTTCATGATTAAAATAAAATATCAATGTCAATTAATTTAACACAGTGTTAAATATATTCACATGATCACCACTGTGATTCAAATGGCCACTGATGAAGTTACATATCAATTTATGTACACAACATTTGCCGCGACAGTTTTTGTAAGTGACTTTTGCAGACCAGGTAATTTTACGAGACAATCTTGTACAAGACAAATAATCTTCATATTATGAAAGGAATTAAATGTTGTAAGTAATTTCATTCCTCTGGGGGAGGGGAGGTAAACCTCTAAAAAGTCAGTGCAAATTGAAGAGTTCTACCTTCTTGAATATTGAACTTGTTGACCAAGAGAGATTCCTATAAGCTGAGGATAAACACCTTAAGATATTAATGAATCTCATGACGCTGTCAGTGGCCGTTAGCAGGTATCTGCCACAGAGAGGAATGCCAGGCCCTAGAGCAGAGCCTTCTGAGAGTACGCTTGCTGTGGCTGAGGTGGCTGTTGGCTGCCTCCAGGCTGAGGCAGGGCTGACGACGTTATACTATAGTTTGGCACCTGGGACATATTCGTCCCTGCGTTCTGGTAGATAGTGACATCAGCAGTCGCAGCAACGGCAGCGGGCGGAGGGCTATACATTGAAGCCTGGTTGGAGTAAGCATTTGCTTGAACAGAGCTGACCATTGCACTGTGAGGGAGAGGAACAAGCGATTAGCTAAGTATTGAGTTACATGAACAGTAAAGCTACTTACTAAACACTTGTTTATTTAAATTCATTTGATAATTTTTAACATGTCAAACACTGTTATTTTAGGCACTGGGATGAAAAATCACTACTATTGTGGAATTTACATTCTAGTAGAAGAAAAAAAGGATAAAAGACAAATTTATGCCACAAGATGTAACTGCTGTGAGGAAGAACAGAGCATGGTAGGGAGAACCAAAAGTACCCAGGGCAAGGGATTCTGGTTACACAGGATGGCGGGGAAGGCCTTTCAGATAAGGAGACACTTAAGCAAAGACCTGAAAAAGGAAGGGAGGGGGCCATATCAATTATCTAGGAAAAGCAAAGAGAAAAGGAACGGAGAAAAGAGGCCTTTGAGGAGAAAATGCCAGGTGTGTTCAAGGAACAGCAAGGAGGTCAGGAGGACTGCAGCGGAGCGAGCAGAGGGGAGAGCGGGGAAAGATAAAGGAGAACTAAGGGAGGGGGCCTCAGGATATACACTGCCTTGAAGGCCACAGGATTTGGGCTTACACTGTGAGGGAGATGGAGACATACTAATTAGTTTTGAGCGAAGGGTGATGTGATATGACTTGGGTTTAACTGGCTCACCCTGGAACAAGGACAGAAGCAAGAATACTGGAGGCCATTAGACTTTTTTTTCTAGGTGAGCGCTAACAGAGCCATAGTAGAGAAGAGGGTCAGATTCTAGACATATTTTGAAGATAGTGCCATCAAAATTTGATAATGGATGAAGTCGGGAATGCCTGAGGTTTTATACTTGGTAAAAGTAACTGGCAGAGTGGCCATTCATTACAGAGGAAGACTACAAGCAGGACTACAGCAGCCTGGCGATAGGAGAGGGGTGCAGATCAAACGTTGGTTTTAGGCATGCTAAGTGAGATGTCTAGAAGACATACAAGAAGCAATAATGCATAGACAGTCAGCTACTCAATGAGCCTAGAGACCTGTGGGGCGTTAAGAGTAGAAATAAACACTGGGGGGCCCTCAGCATATACATGGTCTTCAAGGCCAGGGGCTGCAGGGGATCCCCTTGAGAGTGACTAGAAACAGAAAAAAAAGGCATCCATTTGGTCTAGTCAGCCCTAGACTTCTGAAAGTTAGGAAGATAACGAGGTGCTAGGCAAAGGAGCCAGAGAAGGAGGAGCAGTGAGTGGAAGGAAATCGAAGAAACGATGTTCATGGCCAAGTAAAAAGTATTCCAAGGAGGAATGATCGACCATCCAATGGGATAAGAGAGCTGAACACTGACCACGGGATCAACCATATAGAAATCACCAGTGTTCTTCACAAGCACAATCCCAATGAACGAGTGAAGATGGAAGTCTCATCATCTCATTTATCTTATTCTCCTACTAACAGAAGAAATAAAGGATACCTCCCATATACCCCCATCACATTTATCAACTATCTATACGTATACCTCTTCAGATCTGAAACTATGCCCCATGTGTGAAGTTGTTTGTACAGGGCCTGACCCTGCCAATATAAGATAGCTATCAATGTCACCTATAAAGGAACACATGTTCACTTCAGCAGGTGTGTTCCTGTTGTAGAGCATGCCCTGGAAGTACTTAGCTGTCTTGGCCTGGCTCATTCCTGTGACAGCTAGTACTCAGCTGACCTTTGTTTCCAGAAGGACACTGAAGCACTGCTCCTGCTGTGTACCATCGGAGGACCCTGTACACACACCTGTCGCTGTGCACTCTTGGGCAGTTGCCTTTTTACCTGTCACCATCCCCGCTAAACTGGCATTAAGCACTGAGTCTTGTTCACCTTTATAGTCACACTGTATAGGATACACTTTTATACTAGCAAGGAACTCAGTAAATATTTGATAAGTAAGTGCTTATGTGCTAATGATGACAACTTCAGGTGCCATATTAAGCCAATGAGGTGTATATATGAAAACAAATGTGTGTTTAAATGTAGGAATAAGGAAAGTGACAGCAGAGCAAACAGAGGAAAACAAAATTGGAACGAGTGAGGGTCAGGGTTGAAAATCAAGGTCAGTGAGGATTTTGTTGTTTTTGGTAGTGAGGTTTTTTTTTTCAGTTTAGTGTTTACTGCTCTTTATGTTTAGGCTTATTTTTTTTCTTTCTTTTTTTTTGGTGATACTAGGGATTGAAGACAGGGGCTACCTCTGAGCTATACCCACAGACCCTTTTATTTTGAAACAGGGTTTAGCTACGTCACTACTCATTGGCCTTGAACCTGTGATCCTCCTGTCTCAGCCTCCCATATTTCTTATTCGTTTACATATAATTTAGAGTTTTAGAGTTAACACTTCTCTGGACTTCTGTCCTCTAGAACCATCTTGTTCACTGGGGAAGGTGGCACTGAGGCAGTTTCCAAAAGCTATCTGTAGTGATGGCGGTGTTAAAAGTGAAGACAAGTAGCATTATAGAGTCAACAAAGCTTAGGTACTTATTTAATGTCTATGACTTTACTTTTCAGGAATTTATTGAAAATTTGGTGTATGTGTGCTAGACACTTGACATACAAGTGTGATTTAGAGTTTCTTAGCATTAAGATACTTACTGTCTAGTAGGGGCAAACATATAATTTACTACAACATAAATAAAGATACATGTCCAGTGCTTTAGGTGCCTCAGAAAAGGTTTCTAAGAAAATATACTCAAGTTGTATTATTCTAGGTCAGGAGGAAAAAAAAAATAAACAAGGTGGTCTATCATGAACCAAGATACAGGAGCGTGGAATAGCATGGTGCCGTGGTACCATGGGCTGCTACGAGGAGCAAATAAACACCAGGGGTGAAAGGCCTGGTATGTGCTGGATTAAGTACATGCAGTGACACACCTGGAGATAATGACAAGGACTGAGGAGTAAGTGTCCTTGGGTTGCACGTTAACAAGCTTGAGTCTTAAGGATGAGAAAGCTCATAAAAAAACTTTAAATGGCAATAGGATAGATGGACTCATAGGGGCAGCCAGGAGACCATATAGATTAGACAAGAAATGATTGTCTAACTACAAGATACAACGATATTAATGGGGAAGCATTATTTAGGATATTAGCAAAAAAAAATGTATATTGGGTAACATGGTAGAGATAGTGCAGAGCAGAGACAAGAGAAAGAAGTATTGTGTGAAATACAGGATTCCGCCCCAGGCAGTTGGGTGATTTATGAACCTGTAAGTTGAAGTAAGGAATGTAGTGTAAAGTGAGAACGACTACAGTAACAGCTAACTCGAGGTGTTTACAATGTGCAGGCCTGTGCTACACACATCACCCGCTCTCACTCCACACGTGCTACATTATTGTGTGAGTCAAATTTCATGCTATTATCTACATCAGTATGGACCACAATACCGAGCTACTACAGTGTGGAGACCATGTGCACTAAGCTCTGGAGCCGCAATGCCTGGCTCTGAATCTTGGCTTCCCCACTTATAAAATGGGGACAGGAGCACATGGCACATGCTCAACATCCCAGTTAGGCCTCCTCATCGCCCTCCTTCTTAAGGTCACTTCAGAATACTAGATGTAGCAACAGAATAATGCTTGAAAATCCCAAGTAACACCAACATGGAACTCTTTGAGGATGAGTATTACAATAGAATAGGAATGTCTGTAGACACTGATGGTAAGGTTTCTAGAAATTGTGCCTGGGCCACCTACAAACTTCTGTTATAAGTCAGGATAATATCACTTATAGTATACACGCTGGAAAACTCTTGAAGCCTATCCTTTATTTGCTTCAAGGGAAAAAATTCAGCTTAGGTTCACAATATGGCACAAAGACATCTATATAATTAATAATCACTTAACTCCATGACAGAGAACACTAAAAGGAAATGCCTAAAGTAACTGAGCTGTTGTCGTTGCACACAGAGCTTTCGGCCTCAAGAACTGCAAGAGGATACAGATCTTATGCCTTCTCTTTTCAAATGTGGTATGTTTTCTAATAAAATTGAATTCCAACAAAAGGCAGAAATAAGGAAATATCTGCTTACTCGAAGAGACAGTCTAGACTATATATTACAAAAGAACAACAGAATTTAGATTTTACATAAAATTTAGTTACAAGTTAGTTTCATTAAAGAAATCATCAAATATCACATACTCAAACAAAATGAATCCACCCTGCTTACTATAAGAATATAAAAAATACAAAGTTAACACCAAAATACAGGAGGTTAATAAATCAAACAGAGGACTGGCTTGCAGCTGGTACTGTAATACCACAGGGTTCCTCAGAACCTACAACACCTGCCAACGCTCTAGCAGTGATGACCGCCACCTCTCAATTTTCTTATCTAGATCTATGCTTAGTGATGACTAATTAAAAATTTTCAATAGCAGCAACTCTAAACAACAGTAAATAATCCAGTTACTTTGAGTAAGAAGCCTGGGTCTGTTGACTAGGAAGGGCTGGGGTTGCCGATGGTGGAACTGCTCCTTGGCTGAGAGAAGAGAGTTGTTCCGGGGGAAGACTGTAGCCCTGGAGATGGCTCATCTGCGCGCTCCCTGCAACCAGGTAAGCAGCGCTTGGATGAGGCCCCGGATATACCTAGGACAGTCAATGACAAAACACACTGGATTATGAAACTTGAATACACATTCAAAACCTTCTCTGTAGAGGCATTCAGCTACAAAAAGAACAAAAATTAGTTCTCTGAAATCTTCTTAAAGTGATTTCTGTCAAGAGGCATTCATTCATTCATTCATTCATTCATTTGTTCATTCGTTTATTTATTTAGTGGTATTGGTGATGGAACCCAGGGGCATTCTACCTCTGAGCTACACCCCCAGCCCTATTTTATTTATTTTTTTTTTATTTTGAAACAGGGTCTCACTCAGTTGCAGAGGACCTCTCTAAATTGCTGAGGCTGCTCACGAGCCTGTGACCCTCCTGTCTCAGCCTCCCAGGTCAACAGGCATGTTATAAACGCTTTCCAGTGGAGTGGACTGATGATGATGTTTGTTTGTGATCATTACCCGAATGCACGCTTGTCTCCACACAGAAGCATTAAAGGAATTTACCTTGAAACTTCATACTAAGATCATATCTTTCTATTCAATATATTTACTACTGTCCATGTTGATATTTTAAAAGGAATCCCAAAGAACATTTAGGAAGTATATTTGAGTTCACTGCTTTACAGTCATAAGCTGTACTTACAATTCACATTTCCTAAACTGCAGTCTGTTTGTTGTTTGTTTTTGTGGTACTAGGGATTGAACCCCCGAGCATTCTAACCCTGAGCTACACCTCCAGCCCTTTTTTTTATTTTGAAACAGAGTCTCGCTAAGTTGCCAAGACTGGCCTAGAACTTGCAATCCTCCTGTCTCAGCCTTCCAAGCACTAGGATTATAAGCAAGCACACCGAGCCCAGCTAAACTGTAATTTGTTGAACCTAGCGCAGGCTAATTTTCTAAAGCAGGAGTCAGCACACGTTCTTACAAAGGGCCAGACAGTAAGTATTCTGGGCTTTGTGGGCCACAGGGTCTCTGTCACAACTACTCACTTCAACAGGTATTGACTGAGGACACAGGCAATGCAGAAACCAATGAGAGTGGCTGTGTTCCAATAAAAGCTTATCTAGAAAAAACAGGCAGCAGGCTGGATTTGTCTACTCTTGTATCCAAAAATGATCTATTTTTAATGTAAAGAGACTGAAATCTTAAATACCCCGAATCTTAAACATATGCTTTACTTTTCTATAGTACTCATTTCATATGTTTAAAAAGAGAACCTCTACTGTCTGACAGTTACCAAGTTTTAAGACAATAATAAAACCACTAAGAGAAAAGGCCAACAATCATCTTGTATTCCTGTTAAGTCACAACACTCACCATATACCAGAATCCAAAAGGACTTCAGTAATAACATAGCTACACCTGTCCTTTTAACTGTCTTTCATTGTTCTTTGCAAACTAAACATGAAGGTTTACTTATTGGACTCAAACTGGTGATGAAGACCCTTGAACAGATGTCATCTAGCCTTATGTTTCTTGGGCCTGGCTGCTCATCTCCAATGTGCTACACACTCATTTCAGCAGAAATGGATCACACAAAAATAATAAATAAATAAACGAATGAATAAATAAATAAATCTGAATAAAGTCTGTGACTACACTATATGGACAAAACCGAGTATCTGGCTAATTACTTCTTATGTCCAGAACTTGGTGAATTTATGGAAAAGGGACTCTGAAACAGTTGCTTCAGATAAAAAGAGTGGAAAAGGCTCTATACTGCATTATATGAGAATTCATGTATCATTACATAAGAATTCCACCAGGCATGGTGGTGCATGCCTGTAATCCCAGTATTTGAGAGGCTGAAACAGGCGGATTGGATCTCAGGTTTGAGGTCAGCCTCAGCAACCTAAGTGAGTCCCTCTTGCAACTTAGTGAGACCCTGTTTTAAAATAAAAAATAAAATGGGGCTGGGGGTGTAGCTCAGAGGTAGAATGCCTCTGGGTTCAATCCCCGGTATCTCCAAAAAAAAAAAAAGAAGAAAAATTCATGTAAGCAAGGGGGAAAATTCCATATTAAAGCACCTTATTAAAAATACACAGAAATACCACATTTTGTTGGTTTTTAACAGCTTTTTAAATTCCTTTTTTACCACTGCACTTAAGTTTTTCTTTTAAGGATACCAGACGTTTATTAGATGTTTAAGAGAGTTTTTCTATCTCTGGAAATGGTACATTTTGATTTGCAGATTTCTTAAAAAAAAATTCTTGAGGTAAGACTGACATACACAAGGCTGAACATGTTTAGTGTATTCGATTCGATGATTCTGGAGGTAAGTATACAACCTTGAAACAATCACCATCATCTAATCCATCAACAAATCCATCAATCCAAAAGTTTCCTTCTACCTTCTTTCTTACTATTTTTGTGATAAGAACACTTAGCATAAGCAGCTCACTATAAAACAAAAACAGTACTCAGAGAAGAACTTAGTAATTAGAAATTTGACTTAAATTTGATAAAAACTGAAATTCTTAACCAGATAACTACATACAATATTTAAAAGTATGTAGATATGTGGGTCCAAATCTTAAACATTCTGATTCAGTAGATCTGAGGTAGGAGCAAAATATACGTATTTTTGTTAAAAAGCTTGATGGGTGATCCTGCTACCTATCCCTGTACAAAAGCAATAAACAAACAAACAAAACCTATTGGTATATAGTATATTATACATTATATCTGTCAAGTAAAAGAATTCTATTAAATTTTATTTTCATTGTAAACATTGCTTTTAGAAAACTTCACATTTTACAAAAATACAGCCACTCCAAACAATTTCAAATACATTAGGGAATTTAAAACAATATACTTGAGCTTTTCAAGGCATACCTGAGAACCAGAAACGCCAGATGACGGCAGGTAATATTGCTGGTTTTGTAGTTTTGCATACATTGAATACATCGGATCTTCATTCATTAACTTCGTATACAATGAGAGTGCCTCCATCACTTTAACATTAAGTTCTGAAAGTTCTGAATGTTTTCTGAAACATTAAATAATAATTTGAAACACAGCTGGTTGCTTAAATGATACACCATTCTAAATAAGATATGTCAAAATAGCAAAAATACCAGCACATGGTAGAAGTTTAACGTGTGACAAGAATGTCTTGTATTTTAGCCCAGAGGCTTAGGCACTGTGCTGTGGGCACTCCAGTTTACTGAACTTGCCTTCATCTCTGAAATACCCAGGTTTCCCCAGTTAGGAAGAGGTGGGTCATCTGTGCACTCTGGTAATGCGGCTTTAACAAAGATGATTATATTAGTGAACTCTTATTTTAAAAAAGACTAATACAGTGAAAGTGAAATAAATCCTCACTTTTAAAAAAGGGGAAAGGAGTCTAATTTTCCACAAATAGCTGTAAACAAGTGAATAGGAAGTGGCCTCTTTGGAGTATCTTTTTTTTTAAAAAAGGCAGATATAGCACTCTGCAGTTCATGGAGATCATTTCAGGGAAGAAGATACACATCGTAGATAACGCCATTATCTCTTACCTATCGATATCTTCCAGCTTTTCATCAATGAGAGGTCCCATCTGGTGACACATTGCTAAGATGACAAGATTTGAAGAAATAAGAAAATACAAAAAAGAAAATAAACCATTGATAGATATTAATATAATTTAAGGAATAAAGGTTTAATTTAGAGTAACAAACATTACATTAACTTTAGTCAATAAAACCCAAAATAAAAGCACAATAGTGACAACTCAAACTAAAATACTGATCTCAAAATTTTGTCTTTTCACATGATTCTAAAATGTTGAATAAAATATAAAACATATTTAATTTGGATAAAAAGGTATACAAATTTAAACTCTACCCAAGGTTTAAACTGCATATAAAAAGTGAGACTGAAGCCAGGCACAGTGGTACATGCCTGTAATCCCAGAGGTTCAGGAGGCTGAGGTAGGAGGATTGCAAGTTTCAAGGCCAGCCTGGGCAGCTAAATGAGACCCTGTCTCAAAATTAAAAGTTATCTGGGCATTATGGGGCACACCTGTATTTCTAGTACTTGGGAGTCTAAGACAGGAGGATCACAAGTTCAAAGCCAAAGCCAGCCTCAGCAACTTAGCAAGACCCTGTTTCCAAATAAAAAATTAAAAATAGGGCTGGGGATGTAGCCCAAAGGTAGAAGGCCCCTGGGTTTCATCCCTAGTACCACTAAATAAATAAATAAATAGGGATGGGGATGTGACTCAGTAGTAGAGCACCCCTGATTCAACCTCTAGTACTGGGGTGAGGGGAGAGAACTGTGTCAAGAAAGAGTGAGAATCAAAAGGTCATTTTTAACAGAACACAATACCCAACCTCTAGTGATTTTGTTCCCAAGGTGAACAGGAAACAAGGCGTACCCTCAAGATGAAGGAGCTCTGGCAGATCCGGCTGATTATCACTGGGGTCTGTACTTTGCAACATCTGGAGCAACTGGTCCATTTTGTCCTGTAGGAATTAAATACTTAATATAAAAAGCAACCAATCTTTATGAAACATTATGTTCTCATTTTAACTAGATAATGGCTATAAAACTTATAATTCGAAGATATGAGGACTCCAATTTTGCCTTTATATTTTTAATATACCATGTATTCTCTTTAGTACCATGTAAATCAGACCCTTGGAAGGTATTCCTGGAATTTTAACAGATTCTCTTAACTTAGAAGAAATGCAGCCACATTTAAACTTTCAACATGTGAGTTCTTCAATCTCTTATATCATGGTAGAGAATTCCACTTTGTTTTGGAGCTGCTGAAGCTTAGCCACACAACAGGTGTAACAGCCCTCTCAGGACAGCTTGCTATGACTAACAACTCAGTCATTACTACTTCTCAACAGTGAATACAGCAGCTGTCTGAGCGCAGCCCAGTTTAGCTCTATTATAGCTGTTCTCATAAGCAGGGCTCTAAGGGTTTATTCTGTGTTTCCCTTCGCTTCCTCTCTGCCTTCTTCTGTTCTTTTTTTTTTTTTTTTTTGCTTCTTTGTTTGTTTTGTGGTGCTGGGGATTGAACCCAGGGTCACTGCATGCTAGGCAGGAACTGTACCACTGTGCTACATCCCCAGCCCTTATTCTATATTTTCTTTCCCCCAGTGTTTCAGTTTATCATACAAGGGAGGAAAACTGTGGTTCCTCTCTATTTTGTGTGGGAAAGGCTGGAAGGTATCTCAAACTGATGACTCAAATCTGTTTCAGAATCTTTTGATTACATAAAAACATCTACACATTATACAGAAGTACACATGTATTTTAAAATCAAACTAGATCTAATCTACAAAAGACTACTACTAGAATAATTACAAACCTTTATCCATGCGTAGTTTTTATGTGGTTGTACTACCAATACATAGGTACACAGAGCAAATAATTAAGAGACTACTAATTCTAAGCAAAGTAGTTATAAAAACTGTTCTTTGAAGAAAAAGCTTGAGAGATGAACTAATCATTAGAGTGAAAGTAATACAGGAATATAAAAAAACCTAGTTTCAAGTCAAATGAATTCTCTATTTTGAAATGGATACTATTTTTCAATGTAAAAATTTACAATTTTCATTTTAAGAAGTCTAAAAAAGGAGGGCACATATCAGAAAAGTTTTCCTACAGTCAAAAAAAACAACAGTAAAATGAGAATGAGAATCAACTAACATGTGGATAATTTCTGCTTTGTTTACAGACTACTATAAACTATTTGAAATTATTTACTGTCAAAGAAATGGGTTTCTCTAGAGACCACTAATCTTACTCTTCATACATTTCCTCAGTAATGCAATCTCGCCAAACATAACTTTCCCTAACCCAGCTGGATTCCATGGCTCTTGGCACTGTTTCTCTAAAACAGAACTCTTCAAATTTTCTGCACTGGTATCACCTAAAAGAATGCTAAAAACCTTGAGATCTCTTCACATATTTTATTAATTAATTTATTTATTTTTTCCGGTACCGGGGATTGAACCCAGGGGCATTCTACCTCCAGGCTCACCCCCACACCTTTTTTATTCTTTATTTTGAAACAAGGTCTCACTAAGTTGCGGAAGGCCTCACTAAATAGCTGAGGCTGGCCACGAACCTGAGATCCTCCTGTCTCAGCCTCCCAAGTACTGGAATTACAAGTGTGCGCCACCATGCCCGGCTCTCTTCACATATTTTAAAGATGACATCTCATTTTCCATAAGTTTAAAATACTACAAAGGTTATGACTGCCAGGACACTAAATATTGGCATTTTAAATAAATCTACATTCTTTTAAATATATCCAAAGGAATTAAAATACCACAGCAATCTGTACCCACCACTGCCATTAAAAAAAAACAGTGCAGGGCTGGGGATGGAGCTCAGTGGTAGAGCACTTGCCCATGAAGCCCTGGGTTAGAGCCCCAGCACCAAAAAGCAAAACAAAACAAAGCCAGCATGCCAGGAATTCCAAATTGTTTATTTTTCTCCTTACACTCACCATGTTTCCAGTCAATTTCCCCCACAAATCTTTACCCTAATATCATATATTCGAAAGTCTTCAACTGATGATTATATCAAATTTCTTTGCAATAAAAATATGTATATAAGTTGATAATGTTCTAAGTGTTAAATTCATCTGTATGAGTTAATGATTATTTTAGCATATAATGGGTCAAAATAATGTATTTCAGATTTTAAAAAATAAATAAGCTAGGAGTCAGCATCAATTCTGTTCCTACATTTTGTTTCTATACATAAAAAGTGATGAGAAACCATGTTCATATAAAACAAGCAATATAAATTCTTTTAATATCTTCTTTAATGATTTTTATTCTTTTTATAAATTTTATAAATATATAAATTTTTTAATATCTTCTGGGTTTTATGCCAGGAATCACAATGGACTATCATTAAAATTTCTTTTTTCTTTTTCTTTGCGGTACTGGGGATTGAACCCAGGGGCGTTCTACCTCCGAGCTATAGCCCCGGCCCTATTTTTTTATACTTTATTTTGAAACCAGGTTTCACAAAGTTGCGGAGGGCCTCACTAAGTAGCTGAGGCTGGCTGCGAATGCGGATCCTCCGTTCTCCGCCTCACAAGTACTGGGATTACAAGCGTGTGCCACCACGCCCGGCTAAAAATTATTTTTGATTATGACAATTCATTTTTGTTCCCCCTATATTTTGGTAGCAAAATACATGAAATCATCTGACTTGTTTTTTTCTAGTCATTACTTTCTAACACCAACACCAATTGTCCCTACAAATATTTATTCACTGGGGCAATGCACCACAGTAAGGCTTAGTATGAGCAAGGGGCAAGGATTTCTTCTGTGTGGAAGAGGGAAACTGTAAAAGGAGAGGACAGAAAGAAAATGACCTATGATGGCAGGGTGTTCCCAGATAGGAAGAATTTTAGTAAGGAGTACTCATGGAAAATTAGGATTGAAAAGATTCTCCTAAAATGTTATACCAAGGGCCAGCAAGCTTTTCGGTTAAGAGCCAGGTAGCAAATATTTTAGGCTTTGTAAGCCATATGGTTTCTACTGCTGTTACCGAATCCTGCCACTATAGAAGAAAAACATCCGCACACAATATGGAAACAGTACATCTGTTGCATTCCAAATTTGGCCAGCAGGTGAAAATATCCTATATGGCTTGCTAGTTTCATAATTTAATAATGTACTATTAAGTTAATTCAATAGTTATGTCAATACTGTTATTTAAAAAAGTAATAACATTAATGAGTTTGGAAAGAACAAGATAATTATAAACATATTTAAAGCTGAAAAAGTAACGAGTTTTAATCTCTTCCTTATATGTAACAGCAGCAAAGATTTCTATAAAGCTCAAGTAAATAGGATGTGTTAATTGAAGAAAACCCTACATTTAAATCCTAATAATACAAGTTTAGGTACTACTATCTGGCTCCAACAACTACAGTTTGAGTTGCCACCAAACCAACACTGTATTTGATTTTTTTTTTTTTTTGCAGTACTGGGGATTGAACCCAGGGGCATTTTACCTCCGAGCTACACCCCTAGTCCTATTTTGAAACAGGGTCTCACTAAGTAGCTGAGGCTGGCCACACACCTGCGATCCTCCTATCTCAGCCTCCCAAGTACTGGGATTACAAGCATGCACTACCACGCCTGGCTTCAACACTCTATTTTAAAACATAATCACTGAAAACACAGTTACAGATGTGACAATGACATACTAAGACATTTAACATAAAGTTAGCATTAGCTCAATACTCAAATTTGTTCAATCCATGATTTATTCCAATAAAATAGCTTATGCATTAGTAATTTAATGACAATTTAAATTTTAGAAACAGTAATTTGTTTTATTCACTCAACAGAGAGCTATGAAGTGTGCCTTCCTCAGTAATGTGCAATCTTAATTTGCTTGCTGAGTATACGGGGAAACAGGGACTCTTACATAATATACTTCATACATAATAATAATATACATACTACTGCTTGTTGAGTATATGGGGAAACAGGAACTCTCACATAATCAATAGGAGCGTAAAAATCCCATTGATGAATAATTGGGCATATCTATTAACATGAAAAACACACAGACCCTTCAACTCAGCAGTTCCATACCTGGGTTTCTATTCTAAAGAAACACAAAGATAGATGTAGAAAAGTGTCACAATAACACTGCTGTAATAGCAATAAAAACAGGAAACAACTTATGCGTCCATCAATAAAATAATTAAATAAAGCATGATAAATCCATTCTATGAAATATTAAGCAAGAATTTAAAGCAACAAGGTCCTGATACAGTAAAAATGGATCTGGAGAGGAAGTTTCAAAAGCAATCTATATTGTTTGAGTTTTTAAAACAAGAAAATATAATATTACTCAAGTAATCAATTATTTTAAAAGAAAACAAAAGCATTTCAACTTCAATATACTGAAGTACCAACCACTATTGCAAGGAAATCACTTACTTCGTCAATAAAGGCTGGTTCCGGCTCTGGCTCTATTGTTTCTATCTGAACTTCATCACTAAATTGTACTGTCTTCTTCTCTGTTTTAACTGTAAAATATATAAAAATTATCTTCTCATAATAAATTTAAAATTTTAAGTTCTAAGATAGGATTTGGACTTTTTTTTATTCCCATCAACTAAGAGACTTGATTTAAGGAATTGGACTGTAGATAGCACATAAGACAGACTATTACTTTATAAAATTCTGTCAAGACTTCTTAATTTTCTCTTGTAAAGATTTTATATTTTTCATAAAAAAGACTTCACTAAAAACAAATCATGTTTCTGAAATAAAAGTTCAGTAAGTTAGAAAAATTAACTTTTACAATGGCATAAGTGAATTCTACAATTTAAAATAAATCTTCTTTTTAAATTACCAATCTTTTCAAAGGAAAATCTCATTTGATAGAAAACTACACTTTTTCAGTGTAATGAGTTAGGAAGTCAGCTCTATGTTCCCTGGCATTCCACTCAGATCTACCAAGAGAATGGCATCCACCCAAGTGGAGGATTTCGCTAGCGGCCTTGGCAGGGATCTGAGTTTTCCAACAAATGTGTTTTCTAGTTATATTAAGACTCTGAGATGAAAAAGTTGAAATTAAGGGATCAGCAAACCACTGGCCAGAAGCACATATTTTTCTCTTTCTCACTAAAGCAGACTTTAAAAACTATTTACCGTGACTAGTAAATGTACGATTGTTATGAATATGGCAAGCGTCACATAATACTGAGACACACATACATCTCTAAAGGAATCAACTTCCTTTCTGTATTTTTCATCCTTGTATCAATGAGATCAATCAGAATTCATAAGCATGTTAAGAATCAAGACAGAAAAGGAGATGGCAGAGCAATGGAATTAATGAAGGGAAATAATACTTGTCAAACTATTAAATATGCTGAATGTGTATTACATTGCTCCCAATGAAACTCCGAAACAGTCTTAAGAGATATGCCCATTTTATAAATAAGGTGGTTTAGGAAGATTAAAAACTCCTGCCTACGAGTACACTAATGAATGGCAGAGCCTGGATTGGAATGCTATTTTGCTCCACTAGCCCGTACCACCGTAATCTGGCTTGTGTTTTACTCTGAGAACAAGTAGTCATATCACTTACATATTTTGTGTTGTGTGCCTCCATAGTAAGTAGAAATGCTTTAAATTTCAACATAAATATATTCATCACATTTAAGCCACATAAAGCAAAATTCTACCATACCAAAAAAAAAGTTTCTGCTGATTCATTTTCCCTTGGGGGAGAAGAGATACCCGCTACAGGCATATCTGCTTTTTATATCTTGAGCTATTAACAAGCAGAACGCTGGGACAGCATTGCTTCAGCTATTTCCCATACGAGAACACACGGCACACTTCATACAGCCAACCCTGCACAAGCCTGCAGCCTGTTTGCTCAGAGGAACTAATACTACATGCATGTGTAGTATGTAAGAAATATCATTTATATATATAAAAGATAAGGTTTTCACAATATCTCACTATATTTCCAAAACAAAAACAAGCTAAGTAGGGTAGTTGGGTAGATGCTTCTTTTTTTTTTTTTTTTTTTGCGGTACCGGAGATTGAACCCAGGGGCGTTCTACCTCCACGCTACATCCCCGGCCCTATTTTTTATACTTTATTTTGAAACCGGGTCTCACGAAGTTGCGGAGGCCCTCACCAAGTAGAGAGAGAGAGAAAGACAGGGAGAGAGAGAGAGAGAGAGAGAGAGAGAGCGCGAGAGAGCGCGCGCGCGCGCTGAGGCTGGCCACGAACCCGGATCCTCCGGTCTCCGGTCTCCGCCTCCCAAAGTACTGGGATTACAAGCGTGCGCCACCACGCCCGGCGTAAGGTAGATGCTTCTATGTAATAGGTTAAGCAAAGCGGACTTCTATTTCTTTTAAAAGAATGATGTTACAGGGATCATGCTGGCAATGTAAGCAATAAAGAAGCTGTCCTTTGTAATCCTAGTACTTGGGAGGCTGAGACAAGAGGATCGCAGGTTCACGGCCAGCCTCAGCAACTTGTGAGGCCACCCTGTTTCAAAATAAAGAATAAAATAGGGTTGGGGGTGTAGCTCAGAGGCAGAAGGCCCCTGGGTTCAATCCCGGGAGGGAGGCAGGGG
>PVJS01021455.1:5356-16932 GCA_004027185.1 Glis glis
ATATATGTCAGGGTATGAACATCATACATGCACACATTGCACATTTAGCCCTCCCTCCAATCCCACCCTATTCCCTCCCCCTTCCCTCCCTTTCATGCTCCAGATAGTGATTGAGTCTTATAGGTTTGTGTATGTACATCATGTGCTATAGTATGTTTCCCTCCACTCCCCGCCCAACTCCCTCAGTTAGGTCACCTTCTTTGTCCATCTAAAGATTTCTTCTTCTTCCTTTCTAAGTCCCTTCTACATCCCATTCTATTTGGAACCAGCCAAGGTGTCCATCAACAGATGAATGGATCACAAAACTATGGGATATGTACACAATGGAATTTTACGCAGCCACAAAGAAGAACAAAATCACATCATTTGCAGGGAAATGGAGAGAACTAGAGAACATCATGCTAAGCGATATTAGTAAGACACTAAGAATAGAATGCATGATTTTTGAAAGCAATACCATATGACATATTCTCAGACCGTGGGGCTCATTTCATAAGGCATGTGCAATGACTGTGTGACTAAGAGGTCCTTTGGACCAACTACACATATCACCTTGAAATTTCCTGAGGGCTCAAGTTATGGAGTGCCTTAGCCAACGCCCTTCAGGACTGCCCTGAATCACTGGTGACATAGAGTGAGATGGCCCCCACGACTAAAATACAGGGATTCAGGATCCAAGACATGGAAACAAAATTGGTTCCTCTCACCATCCCTCACTGAGGGCCACCTGTGGAATTCACATTTCCTTTTTTTGACAAATTAGTTCTGCTATACTGGGGAATACTTCACTCAGCAGCTCAGTAAGTGTCTGCTGAACCTGAGGTTGTGAAAAATTCAAAAGAGTCAAATGTGGCTCCTGTGTTATTACTGGCTCCTCATGCCAGCAGACCAGCAGCCAAAGAAAGGACTTAGTACACTGATGAGAGGGGAAATGGGCCTGAAGAACACGAAGATCTGTTGCTACTACACAGTAGCATCTCCATGTTTGGGGATAGCAATGGACTAGCAATTACAGTGACCTTAGCACGAGGAGAAAAAAACAACCAGAGCTCAGACTCTCAGGTCAGGTCTGGGACACTTCATTAGGCAAGTAACCTGGTAGACAGGAAAGAGAGAAAGGAATACATAAGGGCGATAGAGAAGTGAGACGATCAAGATGAATTGTGGTCTGGGTATCAGTTGCAGCATCTGCAACTTGTGTCTCTAACTCTTGTGTAATAATTTTGAAGAGGCCATCACCTGGGACACTTGGCAACGGGTTGTGTTTCATATAGGACACAAGTGGATCTGAGTGATGATATCAGAGGTGGATTGTATCAAGACAGCTTTGGTGCCCAACCTCATCTCCTCTCAGTCATACCTTCATGTCCACCTGTGCTGGATGACAGCTCCATGTATGTTTTGACTCATTTTGTACAGATATTGTGCCCCTAATCTATATTGTATGCCCATGATTTCAGCCCTAGGGCTCCTCTGGTGCTGTGGATGAAAGAGGTGTGTAACATATGTGGTTGGAATATGGTGGAATATGGATACAGATTTTAGCAGGTAGATCTGGAGAGGTAAATCTAAGTGTTTCCAGACTATAGAGGTATTGAAGACACTGGAAAGAGATTCCCTAGAGATAATTTTGAGTGAAATTAGATAACAAGGAAGAGTCCCAAATAATATTTAGAACATTCATATTTGAGGAACAAGTGCAAGGAGAAACATTGGCAAAGAAGCTTCAAGAACAGCCCCAGGAGAATGCTTAATGCTTTTATTCAAGGATGGCCTCTTTCTTTTCTTGCTTTGATTTTGTGGTCCTGGGGACTAAACCCAGGGGCATTCTACCTCTATGCTGTACCCCAGCTATATTTTTATTAGGAAACAGGGTCTCACTAAGTTGCTGAGAACCTTGCTAAGTGGCTGAGACTGGCTTCTAACCTGCTATTGTAATCCTCTCAATGTTATATGTAGGACAGAATATATTTTGGGGGGGGTACTGGAGCTTGAACCCAGAGGCATTCTACCTCTAAGCTACACACCCCAGCCCTATTTGACTTTTTATTTAGAAACAGGTTCTTGCTAAATTGCTGAGGGTCTTGCCAAGTTGCTGAAGGCTGGTCTTGAACCTGCAATCATCCTGTCAGCCTCCCAAGTACTGGGATTACAGGCGTGAGTCATTGTGCCCAACTCAGACCTCTTAAATGCATAGTTTGTAGTTTGGAGAACTCTTTGTAAATTTCACATTTGATATATTAGTTACGTAATAAGTACAGCTGTCAATATGATCCCCATTTTAGAGATAAGGAAATTGTATCCTTGGCCTTAATGATAAATAGTGCATAGCTGGACTTTTCACTATGTTTTTAAATGAAATTTATTTAACAGGTAGAAAATATACATTTTCAGGGGGTAAGATAGCTGAATGTTAAAGCATATTCTTTGTTAAACTGCAGAGAATAACTGCTCATGTTTTACACTATACATCTTAGTCTCTGACTCCAAGTTTGCAGCTTTAGATTTCACATATTATTTCTAAGCCTGTTTCTATTATGCCTCTCACAATAGCCTGTTGTTAGTATATGTGCCTTGAACAGTACAAAGACATTTCCAGGTATGCCTTTAATCAGTGGATATATACTCATCTATTTGTAAAAGCATTTATTAGTTACCCTCATGCCTTGTCTAAGTTTTAGATAGAGACCTCAAATGGTAGATTAACAAATAGTGTCCCCTTTTAAGAATTTATTGACCCAAATGAATGTATAATAATAAAATATGCACATAAATGATCAAAGAGTCATACTGATGCTAAATTTACTTTGAATAAGTTGGTAGGGCAGAGTAAGAGACTAAAATAATAATCAATACATTTAAAATAAAAATCTTTGGGTTTTTTTGTTGTTTTTCTGACCATATAGATAAATAACATTGGAAGATGTTTCTGTTGAGGGAAAATCATGAAATTTTGTAGAGACATACATTTTTGTAGCAGCAATAGTTAAATTTTTTACTTCTGAATTTCAATGAATGCAGCCAGAAATGTTCAGAATGAGATTTCCTCTCTAATTTGGCATTAAAAATACAAAAAGACTCTAGAGGGCACTCTACTCCCATTGTGTTTTAGGAGGTAGGGGAATTCTTAAATGCGCATGAATGCAGACATTTAAAATCCATCATTAATACTTCTAAGAGGGTTGGAATTCTCACACAAGATTTAAATAGAAATATGGATCAGCAGGATTTTTTTGTTCTATGTTAAAGTGCTTTCCACTGGGATGATTTAAGTTCTTTAATGCCTAGGCTACAATTAAGTTCTCAAGAGAGTGTATCTACATCTAAAAAGTTAAAATTACAAAATATATAGGTGTAATTGGTTTCCCTACATTGCTTAAGTCATTTTACATGACTACTTTGTCTTATTGTTATCAATAATACTACCATTACTATTGACCTTAGTTAGAATTTTGGGATTTTTTGGGGGGTGATTATCAAAGTGCTTTGCTTCAAGTACTGTGGTTCTTTCTCATTTCCATGCACATTAAATCTCATAAAGTTCTTAAGTTATAGTATATGCAAAATGAATGTTCTTTAAGGCTGAGTCCGAAAAAGTCTAACAAAAGAATTTCATACTAATGAATGTAATACATATTTGTATCTGTGCCCTCTTCCCTGGGCCTTCACAGCCTAGGTGGAGGTTAGAACCTGGTCACCTGGGATTTAATTGATCCCAGAGACCAATTTTACTTGTTAGACTTTGAAAGATCTAAATTTGATTGCATTTTAGCTATTGCATGCTGAATTCTCAACATCACATTTCTCCATTGTCTTACGTCCAGCTGCTTTATACTTTTCCTCATCTGCTTGGTACTAGAGCAATGTGTATTTAAAACCTCTGGATAGATCTAGGATCCTCTGCCAGCAGCAGATGTCACTCTTGAACACCGTTTCATGATTAAGTATTGTCTCAGTTTACTTTACTGACCTCCTGCCTAAAAACCTCTTAGATTCCTGCATTTCTTCACTCTTTAGAGCTGAAATTTTATTTCTGTTTGAAGGTTCAACTCTCCCAGACTTGGCCAAGGGTAATGGAGGCCTTAGGGATAGTTCATTGCTGCTCTTCCTATTCTGACTTTACTTTCAGTGTAATGACACAAAGCTCCCATCACACACCCCATCACCAGGAATTGGGTACCAACTTTTTCCCCCATGTCTGAATCTCGTCTTGATAACTTCTCAACTACCCAGCTCCTCAGCTAATGTGAATCCTGTTTTTGTCTGTGTGGAGTCCATAGACTCAGGTGAACTCCAAGCCAGTAGAAGATCTATGGTACCTGCTGCCACTTACCCACATTTAAAAATTCTCCCATTCCATATTCCCATTTCAGTGTTTCCTCACTCATCTATAAGGACACACCTTATTAGATTTCCTGCTACCAACACAGACATCATACTCTACCTAGCAGTGATAATACCTTATATTTAACTAGCACTTAAAAAACACACGATGTACTTATATCAGCTCTGGTAATAACCATCTATAAATTGGATGTGCTCACTTCTTTTGTATAGATATAAATGTGACTAAAGAGTCAGGATTTGTCCTTACCTCTTCATATTGATATCAGGGTGCTTTTCATTGTTTAAACCAATTGCAATTGATAATAGGCTTTAACTGTCTTGTCTGGGCTTATTATTTCTGCACCTTCTTAAGCTTCTATCCACATTGTGTAGTCCCAATGTTTTTGTCTTATTCATCAGAATCAGAGCTCCTATTCTGACTCTAACTGAGCTACCTTATTAGGAATGAGTCTCACTGCTCCCAACACTCAGAATGTCACAACAAATACATAGAAACATCTTTTTAGCTAGTAACTTGACACTCTTAAAATAGCACATCCCAAATTTATTTGAAGAGAATCACCCAGTGCACTTGTTATATGCATAGATTGCCAGAAGACCAGGTTTCTTCCCTGGACACACTGCGGTTCAGTCAGTCTGAGCTGAGGCTTGATAGTTTTTAAAGCAATAGCTCTAGGTAGTTCCTACCTTCAGGAAAATGTGGAAATCAACTTTTTAGAGCAGTCTTTCAGAAGGGTGTAAAATTAACTTGTTCATGTGCATTTCCTTTTTCATGGCTTTAAAATTTGTGCATTGTAATTTTACATCTTGATGAGGTTCAAGGTATTAGAGGCATACATGCACATATCATTCATTGAGTCCTCCCCCTGTTCCCTCCCCCTTCCCTCCCCCTTCCCTCCTTCCTGTGCTCAGCATAGTGACTGATTTTGATAAGTTTGTGTACTTACATCATGACCATTAGGGTGTTTCTCTCTTACCCCCTCCCACCTCCCTCTGTTAGGTCACCTTCTTCACTCATCTAAGGTTCCTCCTTCTTTCATTTGGGCAACATTGTGGATTTGGACCTGGGATATCCCCCAAAGGCTCACATGTTGAAGGCTTGGTCTCTAGCTGGTGGCGCTATTGGGGGTTGGTGGAAACTTTGAGGAGAGGCCTAGCTGGAAGAAGTAGGTCACTGGGAGCATGTCTTTGAAGGGTATGTCTTGTCTCCAGCTGGCCTCTGTCTGTCCTGTTCTTTTTTACTGCTTCCTGGCCACCCTGAGGTGAGCAGCTTTGCTCTACCATCATAGACTCCCTGCCACAATGCTCTGCCTCACCACAGATCCTAAACAAATAGAACCAAATGGCCATGAGTAGAAACCTCTGAAACTGTGAGGCAAAATAAATCTTCCTTCTCTTAAGTTGTTTTTCTCAGGTATTTTGTTATAGCAAGGGAAAGCTGACCAACATAGGCATCCTTGTTTTTCCTCTTCCTCTGCCTGGCTTCTGCTGTCAATAACAGAGTCATTTTAATAGTTCATCAGTCTGCTATAAAATTTAATGAGACAATATAATTTGGGTTTGGAAAGCCAAAGACATTCACAGACATTCTTTATCCTAAATTGAAGTAATTGAATTCTGAAAATTTTCACATCTACGATGACCTAAACTTTACCATAATGAAGTATTTTTAAAAGCCACACTATAATGAAACGACTTTGGAATCAGATGGTATTGGACTTGCATCTTTTCTAATGTTCTCAGAAGGTAACATGTCTTCCAAGTGATCCCATTCCAACCCTACAGAAGCTACAAACTCTCTCAATAACCCTTGAGATAAATTCCATGAGACCTTTGGCACATTATAAAAATGAAGCACATATAGAAAGATCCCATAGGAAAAATGACAAATTATGTGATGGTTATTTGTGTCAAGGAATAGGATGTTCTGGAAAGGACTAAGACTAAGCTCACTGTGTTCTACCAGAAAGAGACCAGAAGTAAATTCTGATTTTAAAAGCTGCTAACCCACTCATTAAGGACTCTGTCTTGTCATGTTCTCTTGTCTGTGGGAGCATCACCCTTACAGAGCCATGGGAGGACAAAGCTAAACTCACGCAGCTGCTACATCCCCAGAGACGAGGCCTCATGGAGTACAATCACTTTGGCAGATTTGCTGAGACTAAGGGGCTGATCCTCAGATGGACAGGCTTACATTTCTAATTCTGTCAATTCCAGAGGTGGGTTCAACTTAAAAAACAAACTCAAAGCTCTGAAATATAATGTATAGAGTCAGAGTGACAATCGTTTCCTTTATCATTAACCTGTGATAAGAACTGGCCTCCTCTCAGCAGGGGCAGAATCTATTTTCTTCATGTAGATCTACTTGGGAACCAAGTTTATTCCCAGAAAGCCTGATGGCTAAACTTTCTATTTTTATCTTGAAACAATCCGTGTAGGCACTGCCAATGCTTTTAAGAATCTATCATAATTTTTTAGCCAATCAACTTTCCTTTCTGCTTAATATATAACTTCTTCAACTACAGTGTTAAAGGGCTACATTTATGTTTCACTGACTCAAAATTCATGCTTTTTAAGGGAATTTGCTTAATTCTTATTGTAATTATTCATGACAAATCTAACCTACATTCATATCAACTTAACTATGCAGAAGAGTGGCGAAAGTGTTTTATTCCACTATTATTTTTCTTTTATATCTACATAGAGCTTATCAGAAGTTATTTTCAACCAAAACATGACATTTTCTGCCCAATTTAGAAGATATGAATCACTAATTCAGCATATTTAGAAAAAGAAAATTTACTTTAGGCAAGTTCTACAGATGACATTTAACATGAATAATAAGTTACCTTGTTAGGGAGAAAAAAATTTTAAAACACGGATTTCTCTTAACTACTAAATAAGAATCTGGCAAAACCTTTGCTGTTTTATCCTTTCTTAATACTTTTTTTTTTTTTGTGTGTGTATATGGTACTGGGGATTGAACCCAGGAGCATTCTACCTCTGAGTTATACCCCAAGCCCTGTTTTTATTCTTTATTTTGAAATAGGGTCTCACTAAATAGCCGAGGCTGGCTGTGAACCTGTGATCCTCCTGTCACAGCCTACCACGTACTGGGATTACAAACATGTGTCACCATGCCTGGCTCTTTCTTAACACTTTTGATTATGTTGGATTTGCATTTAGCATACTAAATTTTTTTTCTTTTCATTAAGAATTCAAGACTTAAATGAGGTAATCTGAAAAAAAAATGAACTTTTCATTTACTTCAGATACCCCAGATTTTATCTGTTCTTTTCCTGAGCATAATGATTTTGATAAATATTGTTCCACCATTATTTGACGATCTGACAAGCTCTGTATTAATATTCTAAATAGTACAACAGTTGACTTCAACTTGACAGAAAAAAGATAAGTGTACCCTGGCCTCCAACATTATTGATGCTTTTTGAATAAGAAATGCCAACCATGCTTACATGGCTTTGTACAGACGAAGAAGAAAGAGAAATAGATTACCAGAGATGATTTTATAATAAGCGACAATTTTATTTTAAAAACCCCTAAGAAATAATATTTCATCAGGCAAAAAGGAATATTTACAGTAACACAAAAACCCATAACAGAAAGCAATTGCAAAATGATAGAAGACATGGCGTGCTTGAAGAAGCAGGAAATGATTTATGTCATTTCAAATGACTCTATTTTTCCAAATTGAGACAATTTAATACTATTATTTATCTTTCACATATGTGTACATATTATTTTTCTTAGTCTAGAATCCACTTATGTTCAAATATTTTTGTGAGTTTCACTGGTCTTTCAGTCCTAAGTGGATTAGGAAGGAAGGCAACCATGTGCTCGCCATTCTGACCTCTTATGCCGCCTCCTTGTCACAGTCAGTCATCACCACAGTCCTCTGAAGTTGGGTTGTATCCTTCCCACACGGGGATGTGAAAATGAGTCTGAGAGATTGAATCATTGCTGAAGGTCACAGCCTCAGTAATTGCAACAAAATTGGTGTTAGAACCTCACTGGTTTAATAATTCTCTCCACACCATGTAGTATACTTGGTAAACCCATAAAACAAGCACTCAGAAGTTATAATTATTACCTTATAATAGAGTGTTGCTACAATCTGCATAGAAGAGTGTCAAAAGGAAGATTCCTTAGCTCAATTAAGTGTAGTAGAGTTTGACCAAAACATGATTCATGAATCAGGCAGCTCCGAGAACCAGGGCAGGTTCTGAAAACTCCGGCAATGTGATCTGACAGCATTTGCAGAAATATAGAAGTGAGGCCGGGCGTGGTGGCGCACGCTTGTAATCCCAGTACTTTGGGAGGCGGAGACCGGAGGATCCGGGTTCGCGGCCAGCCTCAGCTCTCTCGCTCTCTCTCTCTCTCCTTAGTGAGGCCCTCCTCAACTTCGTGAGACCCGGTTTCAAAATAAAGCATAAAAAATAGGGCCGGGGGCATAGTGCGGAGGTAGAAAGCCCCTGCGTTCAATCCCCGGTACCACAAAAAAAAAAAAAAAAGGAAATATAGAAGTGAGCCATACAAAACAATTTGATAGGCTACAGCTTAATCAACTAGTCAACTGATTACAGCTTAATCGTTTACCTTAGTTAATTGTCGATAGTGCCTCATGCACTATTATAACCTACCAAAGTTCGGTTACTGTGGCTAAACTCTGTATTGATTGGTCTTTTGGGACCAGTGCAGGTGCCCAGTCCAAATCTACAGCTTCCCACAAACTTATTTAACAATTCTCTTCCTTGACTCATGCTCCCAAGTGGGAGTTTGACTAAAATGTGGGCATCACCTCCACTCTCAGTCACCTTCATCTTGGATTTCAGTCTCAATACATCATTTGTAGTTTACAGTATCCTCATGATCACATGTTTCTTTAAGTTGTCATTCCAGCCAAAGACACCATATAGCATTCAGCAGATGGCTGTACAGAGACATGTAAGACTGAGAACACAGTGCACCAGAGAGACCGCTGTTATGGCTATGAGGATAAGATCAAGAGTTTGGAATATGCTGCTTAGCCAAGGCCCTCATAAACCAAACCAGTCAAAACTGAATGATCAAACAATGAGCCAGATGAAGAATCTATCCATTTTGGCCAAATATCCTATTTGTTAATTTTCTTATGAGCAAATACCCAATATATATGTCCATGTACAACAAAAGTATTATTAACTGCACAGATGCCTCCCTGTTCAGCCAGTAAGCAATCTAACACTCTATAATGAGGTTAAATTAAAATGGAATGATAATAAGTGTCTAGAAGTCTGGTTATAGCATTATCCCACCAAGAAAGAGATTGGCATAAGCAAGGAAAAATCAAGAGGGGTAAGAGTCTCATTATGATGGGGAGTCTTGATCTTATGTCTTGGGGAATGCTGTTCACATCTGAGATGTCATTCTTCAGAGGAAGCTTGTTTTTAGTCAGCTTTACTCTAAAGTCTCTAATAGATCTACAACTCCAGGAGTCCAGAGGGGCACTCTTAAGCTATAAGATAGAGATTCAAGGTTTGAGACTCTGAAGCTTTACTGCAATGAAGGAGAGAACTTAGAACAGTCACCACACCAACATTTTCCCATAATTTTTATTATCTTGTCCCCTCCATGAGGAGTGGGCTGTGGAACCTCCAGCAAGGGAAGCTTTGAAGGCTCAGGAAAGAACAGACAGCTGGACCCTCCATGAGCCCACACTATCAAATTCCTTTCAAATACTAGTTTTGTTTCTCCAACTTAATTGTGTAGCATTATTCATTAAACAGGCCACCCTAAGCAATTTGATTTGTATCAACCTTAATGAGTTCATTCAAGTTATATATTGATAATCTCAGCACTGGCTAACTACCCACGAAAATCTGTCAAAGCATTTCCCTGACATTCAATCAATTTCTGTCTTGCTTGGTGTTGAATTATCAGTCTCATGAATAATCGGTCTCTCCATAAGAATTCCTAATTCTGGGAATTCTCAGCCAGTCGCAGTGGTGCAGGCCTGTAGTCCCAGTACTTTGGAGGCTGAGACAGGAGGATTGCAGGTTCGAGGCCAGCCTTGGCAATTTAGTGAGACCCATGTCTACAAACAAACAAACAAAAACACCAAAATAGGGTTGGGGGTATAGCTCAGAAATAGAACACCCTTGGGTTCAATTCCTTGTAACACACACACACACACACACACACACACACACACACACACACACTCACAGATTCTAGGACTTCTTATCCTATCCCATGATAGATCTCAAAGCTATCAAAAACATGTACTTAAGAGTTCTTTTCATGAGTCTCCTTAAAAATGAAACACTTCAGTCATTTGCAGGAGAATGGATGGAACTAGAGAATATTATGTAAGTGAGATTAGCCAGTCACAGAAAGTGAAGGACCATATGTTTTCTCTCATATGTGGAAGCTAGAGAGAAATTGGGAAACAAAAGGACTTCAGACAAATGAGGAGAGAGACCAGTAGAATAGTGGAAGGAGATTTAGGGACCCAGGTGGAGAGGGGAAAAAGGAGACATGATGAAGGAAACAGTTCAAATAATGCTATGTTCATATATGAAGTTATGGATACCAATCTCAATAATATGTAGTGGGAGGGGGAGGGGTGAGGTGGGATCTGGAGAGAAACACCAAGTGCTGTGTACATGTATATTTAACCACTTTGAACCTCATTGCAATGTGTAATTATGATGTACCAATAAAAGTTTATATATATATATATATATATATTTTTTTTTTTTTGCGGTACCGGGGATTGAACGCAGGGGCGTTCTACCTCCGCGCTACGCCCCCGGCCCTATTTTTTTTATACTTTATTTTTGAAACCGGGTCTCACGAAGTTGCGGAGGGCTTCACTAGGTAGAGAGAGAGAGAGAGAGAGAGAGAGAGAGAGATCACGCGCGCGCATGCGCGCTGAGGTTGGCCACGAACCCAGATCCTCCGGTCTCCGCCTCCCAAAGTACTGGGATTACAAGCGTGCGCCACCACGCCCGGCATAAAAGTATATTTTAAAAATGATATGGGATATGTACACAATGGAATTTTACGCAGCCACAAAGAAGAACAAAATCACATCATTTGCAGGGAAATGGAGAGAACTAGAGAACATCATGCTAAGCGATATTAGTAAGACACTAAGAATAAAAAATCGGATGTTCCCCCTAATCTGTGGGAGCTAGATAGAATGGGACATAGAAGGGACTTAGAAG
>PVJS01021455.1:17032-31688 GCA_004027185.1 Glis glis
GTACATACACAAACCTATAAGACTCAATCACTATCTGGAGCATGAAAGGGAGGGAAGGGGGAGGGAATAGGGTGGGATTGGAGGGAGGGCTAAATGTGCAATGTGTGCATGTATGATGTTCATACCCTGACATATATCAAAATGTATAATTACAATTTACAATGCACCAATAAATGAACATAAAAAGTTAAAAAAAAATGAAACACTTCAGGCCAGAGGAAACAATTAACCATCTGTGAAATGACAAGACTTGAAATGGCCACGATTAAAGATCTGATGAGAATTCACTACAATGGTAATGCAACTATCAGGGAAATGCAAATCAAAGCTACACTGAGATTATATAATCATCAAGACTATAAACAATAATAAATGCTGGTGAGGATGTGGGAACTTTTATACACTGTTGATGGGATTGCAAATTAGTACAACCACTGTGGAGATCGGTATGCGGGTTCCTCAAAAGAATAGGAATGGAACTACCATATGACCCATGATACCACTCTCATTATTTTTCCAAAAAAAATTAAAGTTAGAACACTATAGTCATACATGCATATCCATGTTTATAGCAGCACAATTCACAATAGCCAATTTATGGAACCCTCCTAGGTGTCTGTCAACTGGTGGATGGATAAAGGAAATGTGGTATATACACAATGGAATTTTACTCAGCCATAAAGAAGAATGAAATGATGTCATTTGCAGGAAAATGGATGGCACTAGAGAACATCATGCTAAATGAGATCAGTCAGATTCAGAAAATCATAGGCTGTGTGTTTTCTTTCATATGTGGAAGCTAGAGAGAAAATAGGAAAGAAAAAGGACCTTAAGAAAATTAGGAGAGAGACCAGTAGAACAGTGGAAGGGGATGGGGAGAAGGAGGAGGGAAGAGGAAAGGGGAGGCTTGGGAAAGGAAACAGACCAAATAATGCTCTGTGTTATATAACTGTATCACTACCAATCTCACTAACATGCAGGAAGGGAGGAAGGGGAGAGAGATGGGGAGGATGGTGGTGTGGGGAGGAAAATGCAGCAAGAGATGTTGCATACATATATGAATGTATCACTTTGACTATTACTGTGATATGTAATTACAATGCGCCAGTAAAGTTTTTTAAACCAATAATAATGCAACTGACAAGAAAATTCCATTATTTCCACTGCATGCAACATTTTAACTGGAATTGACTGACATCATTATATCAAGACTATCAGATCTACGAATTTCAATTTTTGAAACTCATAGCAATAATTCACCCATGTAAACACAAGTCAAAGAAAATCCAGCATCACCTATTATTATTCATCAGTGATTCCCACAGGATGTAATGTAACAGAGAAGCCGAATAAGTTTATGTCTTTTTTTAGACATTCCAGGGCCCTCCTAGAATGTCCCAAAGTAAGTTAGAAGTTAAAAGACAAATCTAGGATTTTGTGTTTAGAAGTCTGTCAACAACATCAAAAGGTTCAAAACTGTTGACCAAAAAAGATCACAAATCAGTGCAAAATAGTCATTCGTCTAACCAAAGTGCAAGACTTTGAAAACAAACACAAAAAGCCACTTTGCAAGAGGAGTGACCCCAGCTCTGCAACAAAGAAGAATGTTTTCTAAGTACAAGACCCACTGAAGCCCTTTCACCTAAGGGCACATCAGTTCTCCAAGAGACTCTGTTGTTTTCACATGGGGAACCAAGTTCTAATTTTGTGTAGTTACATTGTTATATGAATGCTCAATTCCTAGAAAAACCTTTAATTCCTAATTTTAGCCAGCTTGATCACATAAAATTCCTTTTATAAGATTCATCTCACAAATTTTCTGCAACCCTTTTATATCCTCTCAGTTATGTGCCCTATCCTTTTCTTTTCTCATTTCAAAATAGTCATTCTATTTAGGCCAAAAAATTACACTTTTTTCCTTAAAAGCACATCTTTCATACCTTATAAATTTACCTACCAAAAACATGTCTTAATTTCCTTGCCTTCAGAGTTATTTCTAGTTTTAATGACCATAATTATTTAAAAATAACTTTTAGTAAACTTAATTTGTTATTAATTTATTAATAATTACCCTTAATTTATTATCATTCTAGTAAGTCTTAGAAAGCAAGCAATTTCGAACTGTCTATATCAACATTTTGTAGATGAGTACTAGTTTATAATTTTTAGTTTGGGAAATACCACCCCAATATATACTGCTTTAATATATCAATTACTTTAAGTCAAGGGCATATAAAAGACAGTAAAATGAAAGGCTAAGTTTCCCTCTACTTAACAAGACAAAGTAACTCAACTTTGGTCAATCTTCCAAATATTAACTATCATTGCAGGAGACCTTTCACCATGCACAAGCAGACCTGTTACAAACAAGGGTCCAGTCGACTTCCTCAAATCCCTTGACTCTCAGGTTATTTTCTTCACCCTCTGACTATTTGACTTATTTCAGCAAGGGGGTTGAATCAAAGAACTCTTGCTTTTTCTTGACTGACTTCCCTGATCATTGTCCTGAACAATTGTTGGTTATGTTACTTCTTAAAATCAGATTTCAAACCTAGGTACCATCATCTACTGAGAAGCAAGACCTGAACAGGAAGCCTACTTAAGACAAAATGGTCAAAGGTGGGGCTTGTTACGCAGACCTCAATCTTTGCCTTCTCCATTGTAAAAGCTTTCAGTGATTTAATAGTTTTCTATCTTCCAGGTGCAGAGTTGGGGGAACACTCATAAATGAAGATTTTCTCCATAGATGTAGACTTCCTTCTCTAAAGATAGGTCTCAAAATAAGAATAGGCTGCTTCTCGGCGGAGGCTGTGTTCTTTTCACCAAATTAAGAGTTCTGGGCAGGGCCCATTCATAACTAGGGAAGACAAGCCATCTTCAAGTGGACAAAGACACCTTTCATTATTATTCTAAACCTAAGATTTTAACCAAGGCACAAAGGGGGTTAAAGCGCAGATCCCTCTGATGTAAGGGCTCACCTTCCATAAACAACTCCCTCTCTAGTCTTCTAAAGGCCTCTTTGTGCTATTTAAAAAATACATCCCATTGTTTCTATGAGATCTTTGATCCTTTTCTAATGTATACCACAAATACCAATTTTATCCAAATTAAAACTTCCTTACTGTGACTGCTAATTCCGAATGATTTCTGGCAAGATTTATCCATTTCTCTAAAAGAAAGCACAGGTTCTAGGAATTCTTACATGTGAAGTTGGTTGGAGGAGTTTGAGACATAGTCCACAAACCCCAGAAAGGTCCCATGGTCTCTTACCACATAAACCAACCACTGGTGCCACCCCACAGTGATGCATGTTCACAGCTCAAACTCATCCGAGATGGAATTCCAGGAAGGGGAGTTCTAGACTCCCTGGATTCAGAGGAACTCACAATTCCCTGTCTTCTAGTAATTTGACCCACCTACAGAACCCAGTTCAGTTTTTCTCTGATCTAGTCAGACACCTGGTCTTCCCTACAGGACCCAGTCCTATTTATGTCACAACTTCCAAAACCAGTCTGGATAGAAAAGTTAGCTCAAACAAACTCATTGCTCAAAAAACAAACCCGTGGAGCTTTGGAATTCAAAGTGAAAACTTATCCACCGTCCCCAGATACAACACTGGCCCCAGATGCAGCAAGAACAGTGACCAGGATACGTTGGGCTGTACCTGCCTCTGGTTACCTGATGTTCCCAGGAGTCGCTAGAGCTCTGCTTTGGATACTGCCGACCGCACCATAATTGTTAAAAGGAAAATTTCTTAGACAAATTAAATTAGTGGAGTTTAAGCCAAACAAAGACCGATTCATGAATCCAGCAGCTCCCAGACCCAGAGCAGGTTCTGAAACCAACCAACCAACAACGAGGGATCTGGGATCTGACAGCATTTATAGAAATACAGGAGTGTGGTGTAGAAAACAACCTAATTGACTACACGTTACTCAAGCCACTAGTCAATTGACTACAGCTTAACTGGTTAGTTATTTATAACTTAATTACTCGTCTACCGGTCTCTTGGAACCAACCAGACCTTAGTTACTGTGATAAACTCTGTTCTGATTGGTTCTGTTGGCCCTACTGTACGTGCTCATTCTGAACTAGTCTCCCACAAAATCCTAACAAGTGCACTGCATTTGACTTCAAATCTGAGGAATGTTTAAACTCAATTAGTGTTTGATCCATTAGGTCTAGAAACTATCACCCCCAAGCTCCATGGTTTGGATCTAATAACAACTCTGGTTTTCATCATCAATGGTTTCATAGCCTCCGCCCTGATCATCCCGGTGAGCTGTTTTCACTCGGCTGCTGCAGGCCGAGTACACAAGGGGACACCCTGGGCCGCAAGTGCTACTGCCGCCGCCGCGTGCTCCTGGCACTCGTGGACCTGATCCCGAAGCTGCTCAACTGTGCACCCCTGGAGATGTCCCCACCCAAGCCTGCCCTCCTGCTCTGCTAGCCAGGAGCAGGGGCATGCCAGGTTCCTCTGGCAGAGGCGGGGCAGCCGGGAGCAGCGCCTGGCCACGCTGCACGCCTTCCATTCTGGAAGGAACCATCCAGTAAAGATTTTTGCAGAATAAAATAATAAAATAAAATGTTTTATATGCACACATAGGTAGCCTTATTCCTCTGACCTTGATATATCAGTAATAAAAGCTCACATTTAAGTCTGTTTTTTTGGTAGTTGATGAGTCCTTGGGTATTTAAGTTCATTACAAGCTGTGTGTGTGTGTGTGTGTGTGTGTGTGTGTGTGTGTGTGCACATACATGTGTATTTACTGATTAGAGAAGCTATCTCTGACTTACAAATTAAATATGGCCATTAGGCTTCTGAAGAGCATCAATTTACTTGAGGCAAACTGTAGCTTCTAAGAAGTTAAAAAAAGAGGTGGAAAGTTGTAACAAATCAGTCATCAGCATTTATTTATCATCTGTCATAAACTAAACAGTGAAATTTGGCTTTCTAAGTCAATGGGTGTTTGCTAAATTCCCAGTCTGACTTAATAAACAATCAACATAAGCAGTCTAAATCTATTGCAAATGTATTACAATACCTGCATCTTGCTTTCCTGCACATTTCCAAATGCGCTGAAACAAGTGTCTTTCATACCAACTCTTTCATTTAAAAATCAGACGCAGTCTGTTTCCTCTCACTGTAGTGTCTCCTTGAAGCGTAGCGCTGTTTCTGGGTTGCCATTTTCAAACCTTTTCTTTCCCTCTGTGAGGAGGAACTTAGCGTTCCTGGTTCTGGTGTGGGAACTGTTTCTCTCTTTCATGACTCTCCCTTTTCACCTCTATATCCCTTTAATTACTTCTTCAAAAAATAACTCCCAAAGCTGGGTGTGGTGGCACATACCTGTAATCCAAATACTTGAGAGGCTGAGACAGGAGGATCTCAGGTTTGGGGACAGCCTCAGCAATGTAGCGAGGCCCTCAGAAACTTAATGAGACCTTGTTTCAAAATAAAAAATAAAATAAGGCTAGGGGTGTAGCTCAGAGGTACAATGTCCCTGGGTGCAACCCCCAGTGCCACAAAATAAATAAATAAATACCCAAACAAAAACATACCTCCTGCAAAAATACTACTGTTTGTTGTAGAGCAAAACTATTGGGAAGAAAGTTATGCAATGTATGAGGTGAGGGAGAAAGCTGAGATGAGAAGGTAAGATCAGAAAAGATAGGTAAACCGGGCATGGTGGCACACGCTTGTAATCCCAGTACTTTGGGAGGCAGAGACCGGAGGATCCGGGTTCGCAGCCAGCCTCCGCTCTCTCTCTCTCTCTCTACTTAGTGAGGCCCTCCGCAACTTCATGAGACCTGGTTTCAAAATAAAGTATAAAAAATAGGGCTGGGGGTGTAGCGCGGAGGTAGAATGCCCCTGGGTTCAATCCCCGGTACTGCTAAAAAAAAAAAAAAAAAAAAAAAAAAAAAAGATAGGTAAGACTGAAAGCAGCATCCAGGGCCAAAGGCAAGATGAGTCAGACCTGGAGAGGACCCAGAAGTTGGAAATAGGGGCAGAAGGCCTGGCTGAATACTTTCTTGGGTCATTCTAAGCAATTAATTAAGCTCTCTGAGTACAGTTTTTATTTTTTTTGTGGTGCTGAGGATTGAACCCAGGGGCAGTCTACTTCTAAGGTACACCCTTAGCCCTTTTTATTTTGAAAAAGGGTCTCGTTAGGTTGCTGAGGGTCTCGCTAAGTTGCTGAGGCTAGTCTTGAACCTGCGATCCTCCTGTCTCAGCCTCCCAAGTACTGGGATTACAGGTGTGCACCACCATGCCTGGCTTGAGTACCAGTTTTTAATCGCTACAAAATGAGAATTATACCCATCTCAGCCAGGGGTTGCAAGTATATGAATGTGCTTGGTCAACTGTAATGGAGAGCACGTGTGAAGTGTGGTTGAGTTGGAGCTGGAAGAGCTGGGGAATCACAAGTGCCACTGTCAATCCCAAGTCCCAGGATGGAAGGCAGATGATACTCCCCAAAATAACTCGAGGTTCTAAGGTGTGATTACCCTTTCAGAACTTCAAGAGCTCATTCCACTAGGTTAGGTCCCTTAGCATCAAATATAAGTGTGAAGAAAGATAGATTGATAACTTTCTTTAGCATCTCTCTTAAAGAGCCATTTCTTAGCCGGGTGTGGTGGTGCATATCTGTAATCCTAGTACTGGGGAGTCTGAGACAGGAGGATCACAAGTTTGAGGATAGCGTCAGCAACTTAGTGAGACCCTGTTTCAAAATAAAAAATAAAATAGGGCTGAGGGTGTAACTTGGAGGTTGAATGCCCCTGGGTTCAATCTCCAGTACAAAAGAAAAAAAAGGAAAAAAAGAAAAGAAAGAGCTACCTCTTCCCCTGTTTCATAACCATTGTCTAGGTCTGGTTGCATATTTAAATTTCCCAAACCTCCATCGTGTGCTTCAGGCCTGACCCACCGGGGCCTGCACCCGCTGCCACCAGTGGTCCCTGCAAGAATAGGCTGGTGGCTCACACCGGGTGATGTGGTCTTCAGATCTGTGACTTCTGTGGTCCACATGGCTTTAGGGATACTTGTCACCATCTTCCTGCCATGCTGACAAAAATCCTGTCTAATTTGAAGTCAAGGAAGTAAGAGAACAGAGTCCTGAAGACGCTGTTTAAATTCCTGGATTCAGCAAGAAATGTCCTTTTTCGTTTCCTCACTTTTTCTGTCACTTGATTCTAAAAGTGTTCTGCCTTATACAGGATGCATACTGTTAAGTTCCAAATATTTCCCATTATATTATATAACTTATAATTTAGTGAAGCAAACCCCCCTTTTTTAGCTAAAAATAATTTAATTTGCAGGATTCCATACCATCTGTAGGCCCTGCTGAAGTGTTTGATATTGTTTTAAAAATAACCTCGTAAATTTGTCCCATAAAGCCTATTATCATGAAAACTTCTCTCAAACAGATCTTTGTTCCTATTTTAGTAGATTAAACGCCATTGTTGAAGAAAAAGAGGTAGTTCCTATAGTGACTTCAAATTATAGATTTCACATAATCTTAGGAGGTATGCCACAGTAAGTTAGGAAAGTGTGCAGTTATTCTTTCTTGGATATATCTTTTGACAATTGAAGATTGCTAAAAATGTCGACTTGAAGACATATATTGTCTCATGCACCTTGATTAGCAGCTATACTGAAGGGCTAAAATTTCCAAATGTTGAGCAGGCCTATGAGGAGTAACAATAAAATTGTTATAAACGCAACAAAATTGTTTTCTTTCCTCAGAAAACCTTTGCAAAGGTCTTTTGTCATTATTCAGAGCTGTAAAATTAACACATGGTATGAGGGTGTGAAAGGAGTCTAATGGTTTTCTGAGAACATGCAAGTATATTAAATCGCTAATTACAAATTCATTATCTTCTCATTCATCATAATGATTAATTTTTAAAATATGAGATGAATGGACTCAATAAGCTCATTTGGATTAGTCATTGCCCTTAGTTAAAAATTCTCAATTTATATCTGCTTTCTTGGGAGAAAATGTTGAAATGCCCAAAGTTTTGGAAAAAATATCTAATACTTTTAATATTAGTTATAAAATATGGGGAATAACTTGACTGTAACAATAGATTAAAATGGTCCAGCTTTCAATGGTTGGATATATATTTTGCATTATATGATTTTATTTCATTTTTTATTAGGTAGGTTTTGCTAAAAAAATTTAAAAAAAACAGAGTGAAAGGTCTGTCCATCTTTTTGCTTCTATGCCAAATACACATCCTCCTCCCACCTCTCCTCCCACGTATGCAACCATCTTTTTAGCTTGTTATGAACATGAACACTATGTTTGTTTGTATATACAAGGAAATATATATAGAGAGAATTTTAACTCCTCTCATTTTTACATGTTTGAAAAATGTGTAAAACCACCCCCAGTGGTTGCTTTGATGAATATAATTGTGTATTGGACCCTTAGTCCTACTGTATTAATCCTACTAAGAGACATACTAAAATTAGCATGCTTCATCTCCTTCCATGGGTCCTCCTTTTTCATCTACCATCTGATAATAGAAAATAAAATGATCTTAGTACTTACAATGATATTGTTAAATTTGCATATATTTCTATTAATTAATTTGTCAGCCTTAACTATTTTAATATCCAACTATTACAGACAAGATAATCAGCATATTTATTTACTTTATAATTTTTTACTTTATACCCTTCCTGTTTTGATGAGTTCTTATATCTTCACAGCATTCTGATCACTCACTCTATCCCTGCTTGTATCCAGTGTCATTTCTACAGGTAAATATATTTCAGTCTTTATTTCTAGTCTCTTTGCTGTAGTTTTCTGGCCTTGTTTGGGTAAAGTTCATCCTTTAGTATTTTCATCAAGAAGACCTATGGAACCAACATTCCCTGAGTTACTGCATTTTCAAAGCTGGTTGTATGAAAACTTCACACTTGAATGTCAGCTTGGCAGAACATAAAATCCTTAGCTCACACTTGTTTTCTTGTGAACCTTGTAAGTATTGCTCAACTGTCTTCTAGTATTGAAGGACATTCTAGAGATATATGTGTCTAACCTGTTTCCTAACCCCTGAGAATTTATTTGAACTTTTTGCTGGATTTTATAAATTCTTCTTTTTCTTTTTTCCTTTTAGTGCCTTTGAGCTAGGATAGAACATATTGTTGAGCATTCTGGTTTAATTTTCTGTGAATGACATGTCCTTTTTGACATGTAGTTCCAATATACATTTTTTCAAAAGTATTTTATGAATTATAAGTATTTGTTCCATTCCATTTTGTTGATTCTCTCAGACCTCTAGTTACATGAATGACATATCTCTTTTGCCTTTGTTCTACATCTAACATTTTCTCTCTAGTTATTTAGTCATAACTGAAGTGAGGTTATGCATTTTTGTAAAGAAAATTCAGACTCATACTAAGATCCTACTCTTCATATTTAGCATTGTTATAAATTAGCCACTCTGACATTTCATATGAACAAGATTATGCAATTTTTCTTCTGGAAATTATCCAAAAGTAAAAGACAGAATTGAAGAAAAGAAAACCTCAGCTGATTTCATTTCTGTTGAATATAGAAGATAGTTAACATTGGTAGACTGCAAATTACGCTAAGGCTGAAAAGTTCCGTGGAGGTTGAGCAGCGGCTCTATGAAAGGAAGTGAATAAATATAAGAAAAAGTTATTTCACTTCTCAGTGTCATTTTGATTTGCACTTCCCTGATTGCCAGTGATGCTGAACTTTTAAAAAATATATTTATTGGCCATTTGTGTCTCTTCCTTTGGGAAGTGTCTGTTCAGTTCTATTGCTCATTTTTTAATTGGGTTATTTGTGTTTTTGGTGTTAAGTCTTTTAAGTTCTTTGTATATTCTGGATACTAAGTCCTATATCAAAGGAATAGTTGGCAAAGATTTCCTCCCATTCTGTAGGCTCTCTCTTTAGACTCTTGAATGTTTCCTTTGTTGTAAAGAAGCTTTTTAATTTAATACCATCCCATTTGTTAATTCTCATTTTTATTTCCTGAGCTTTGGGGATCCTACTGAGGCAGTCTCTACTAGTGCCTATATATTGGAGAGTTGGTCCTAGACCCTCTTCTAGTAATTGCAAAGTTTCTGGTCTAATTTCCAGGTCTTTGATCCATCTTGAGTTGACTCTTGTACATGGTGAGAGTTTGGGGTTTAGTTCCATTCTTCTGCATATGGCTAACCAATTTTCCAGCACCATTTGTTGAAATGGCTGTCTTTTCACCAGCATGTTTTTGACTCCTTTGTCAAAAATCAACTGGCTGTAAGTGTGAGGATTTGTCTCTTTGTCTTCTATTCCATTGGCTTATATGTCTTTTTTTGTACCAGTACCATGCTGTTTTTGTTACTACAGATCTGTAACACAATTTGAAATCAGGTGTTGTGATGCCTCTGTCATGGTTCTTATTGCTCAGAATTGCTTTGGCTGTTCTCAGTCTTTTGTTCTCTGAAATGAATTTTAGGATTATTCTTTCTAGTTTTGTGAAGATATGCTTTCTCTCATATGTGGAAGCTAGAGAGAAAATAGGAAACAAAAGGGATTTTAGATAAATGAAGACAGAAACCAGTAGAATAGTGGGAGAGGATTGGGGGAAGAAGGTGGGAAGGGGAAAAAAAGTTTGGTGAAAGAAACAGTTCAAATAATGCTATGCCCACATGTGAAGGGTTCACTACCAATCTCACTAACATGTACAGGGAAGGGGGGGAGGGGTAGGATATGGAGGGAATCCTACCAAGTGCTGCATACATGTATGTTTTTTATCACATTGAACCTCACTATGATGTATAATTAGAATGCACTAATGAAAAAAAATCCTGATATGATTAAAATGCAAGTTTGTACAATAAAAAATGTTGGCATTGGAGTGAACTAGACTGGTGGCAGAAACTCTTTTAAACCCATTTTGGTTCAATTTATCATAAGAGGTGGAGACTCACAAAGGATAATCTAGACAGAACATATCTGAAGGAAGCAGTTTGTCTCTGTGGTAGCAGAGAAGAGTAGTGCTCTCAGGTTTTGAGATACAGAGAGCCTGAGAAACTACCCTGGCTCCTCAATCCTACCCTTATAGGAACTCTGTGAAAATTGCTAGTTGAGCAGAATTCAACTCCTTCAATGGTGAGTGATTGAAAATGAACTGGCACCACATTAATGTAAAAGACGAAGAGATTAAAGGAAGAAAAGATCACTAAGACTTATTGGCACACAAACTACTCTGTAGAAGAAGATTAATACAGAGCAGATGAAAACAGAAATGAAACATTTGTCCATGAATTTTAAATCAAAAGCTTAATAAGGCAATCACTTCTTTAAAGGAAAGTCAAAAAACGGAAATAAAAGAAGGAAGAAGATGGCAAGCTAACATGAGTTGTTGAACTACAACTGGAAGAACTTAGGAAAAAATGGAATAAAAAACAAAGCCACATCACAAGCAAAGAGTTAATTTCACCTTAAACAGAGAATATATGCACACATACATACATACATACATACATACATACTCTTTCTCTCTGATATATATTTATCAGTTGTTCCTAGGAAAGGGATGGTTTGGAACTGGGCAAATAGAGATAGTCCTGGAAGGAGTCTTCACTATATCTTTTTGAACCTTGTAATTTTTGGACTATATAGATTATCTATTACATATTGAATAAATTGAACTAAAACAACATTGGGGTAGCTCAGTGGTAGCACTTGCCTAGCATGCTTGAGGCTCTGGGTTCAGTCCCTAGCACTGCGAAAACAAAACACACAAAACAAAATAAGCAAAAGCACCACCAACAAAAAAACAACCATCTTTAAAAGAAATTCATAATGTAGCTATATGTCCAGTTCGCTCCTTCCCACAGTCAGACTACCAGGACGGGTTTTATAATGAATCCAATTACTTATAGTTCTATAATTTTAAAACTCAGGCTATACTGTTGAGGTCCTATAAATTGCATGATATTACATATAATAATTGCAATAGCAATTTATTTTCACAGGGAATGACATTTTATACTATCTTTTCTTTTGCACCTGTTTTCAATATTTCTGGAACAGGTTCCAATCATTAGGCTGAATGTAGTAATTAAGGTTTGACTAAAGATGAATCATCATGCATATATGCTGTGAATTTTGATCACTGTAATATCTGCTGCTATTAAAACAATTCATTTGCATTTTATCAAGTATTCTTGTAGACTTTTTCCTTTTAGACTTCACATTAGAAAGTTGTTTTTCTGAGTATCACAAAATGCTACTTACGGGAGATGAAGATTTTGTATTTCATGGCAAAGCTAACATTATTCAGTGAATAATAGTGACACCTGCAATCCTTAGTGTCTCAGAAAGTTTTAATAGGACCAGCTTCATGCTACAAAATTGAAAACCTCTCTCAGCAAAGCAGGTCTATTGCTTGGTTTATTTCAACTATTTGTGCTCTTCATTATGCCTTGTTCCTGGAGTTATTTTCATTTCCTCTAATACTTATTATCTTCATATTGTGAACACTTTGGAATGGTCATAGTGCATTTTCCATTTTTTTATTTTTCTGCAAGGAAGGATATGTGAGAGGGCTTTCCAGGTTACCTGCATTTTCCTGAGTGTGGCTCAAGCTCTACTGGAGTTATGCTGGTGTGTCAGGTCCCGCTGTACTTAGTAAAGGCTCTTTCAGCCTGCCTCCATCCATCCCGCATTCCGGTTTGCATTTCCTCTGCAAAACATCTCAATGCATTCAATGGTGCATGGGAATTCTAGGGCTTGCTCTCTACACATTCTCCTCCTCTAAGCATGGTTACATACTTTGTCTCCATACTTTTTAATGATAGTTTTTTTTTAATCAGAAGAGCATGATTTTAATTAGTATTCCATATACTGACCAGAGTGCAAAGAAAGTGGTGGTGTCTCTATGACAACTAAACTGAAGGCTTTGGAATGACTCAACTAAAAAGGTCACTTAAAAATCCTGTCAGATTAGATATTACACTAGTAAGACAACAGTAAAACACTAGACAGCATTACAAAATATAAAAGGGTTTCTTATTGAGATTGTTCTAAGAAAATATATCTCTAACATTTCTCTTCACATTAAAAAATGATCATTGGAGTTGGGCGTGGTGGCACATGCCTGTAATCCTAGTACTTGGGAGGCTGAGACAGGAGGATCGTAGGTTCGCAGCCAGCATCAGCAACTTAGTGAGGCTCTCAGCAACTTAGGGAGACCCTGTTTCAAAATAAGAAAATAAAATAGGGCTAGGGGTGTAGCTCAGAGGCAGAATGCCCCTGGATTAAATCCCCAGTAGAAAAAAAAAAGATACAAGTCTTCCATCCCTCTACTAGGGATATTGCAAATGCAAATAACTGTACAGAACACTGACATTTGTATTTTCAGGTGGTTGAGTTTTCAGATGAATTGTCAATGACTGAGACTGCTGGGAGTGGAGGAGAATAATGTGGGTAGGAAACAGGAAGAAGAGCACAAACAGCAGCCTGGGAAGAATGGGGCAGGGCGTCCCTTCCTAATCTAATACTGGATGAGGAAAATCTATTTAACTACACAGATAAAGCTATTTTTGATTTTCAAAACATACGACCATGTCATATTGTTGACCCAAGCAACTGAAAATCTCATTCATGATGTGCTCTCTACCCATTTTGGCTGACCCGCTCTCCCCCTGATATTTCAGTCTTAACTATATTTGAGTAAGTCTATGCATCATGCATTTATTTTATTTTGTTTTGATTGAGGCAAATGAAACCAATAGGAGATCCACCTTTATTTGTAATATAGTATGATCTGAAAAGAAGTCTCTACATGTAAGTTGATACAGCAGAATCTGCACACTGTCAAATTATATGGTTTGAGTTCAACATGAAGTCATAATTTTCCTACTATTTAAGGTTAAAGTTTCCCTGAGAAACTTTCTTTAAGGCTAAAATCTATAGGCAACTTAATATTGTATTTTCAGTGGTGGCACAGTTAACAGAAGTGCACTGCATTTTTGTCTGACTTTACATGTGATAAAATATTTGTCTAGAAGAAAAATCAATCTCTCTCTTTCTGTCCCTGTGTGTGTGTGTGTGTGTGTGTGTGTGTGTGTGTGTGTGTGTGTTGTGTTTGTGTATTATCATCCCAAAGGCTTTCTTCCTTTTCTACACATCTCCTGACCAACATTTTCTCACTTTCTATATATTTAAGTCTGGAAGAAAATAAAGGTTGTTCAAAATTGGCATGAAAAAGATACAAACAAAAGCAGTCACTATAATTTAGTATCAGTTTATCTGATTCCACTGATTTGATAAATAATGCTCCCATTAATGGGAATTTCTAAAGCAAATGGTAATTATTGCTATTTCAGTTAGACCCTGAGTTCAGTTTATGTTTTGGAGAACAGCAAAACATTATAAATTTTGACCATTCCCTAACATTCTACTTGAAAGAAATGTAGATTTCCCAGTGCAAACCTTGCCAGAGAGGGAGAAAGGTGAACTGTAACCAAAGTTTTTCTTTGCCTCTTTATACAGTTAACTAAATTAATTTTGTTAAGAGTAATCTCAAGACGGGCATGGTGGCGCACGCTTGTAATCCCAGTACTTTGGGAGGTGGAGACCGGAGGATCCGGGTTCGCAGCCAGCCTCAGCTCTCTCTCTCTCTCTCTCTC
>PVJS01021456.1:0-31488 GCA_004027185.1 Glis glis
CTTCAATAAAATAGAAAACCCAGAGAAAATTGACAAATTCTTAGACACCTGCAACTTACCTATTCTGGACCAAGAGGGCAGAGAAGACCTAAACAAACCAATAAGAAGTGAAGAAATCAAGAAAGCAATAAAAAGTCTCCCATCAAAGAAGAGGCAAGGCCCAGATGGATTCTTAGTGGAATTCTACAGGACCGTCATAGAAGAACTAACTCCAATGCTCCTCAAATTATTCCATGAAATAGAAAAAGAAGGAAGACTACTAAATTAATTCTATGAAGCCAGCGTCACCTTAATCCCCTACCAAATAAAGATACCATGAGAAAAGAAAATTATAGACCAATATCATTGATGAAAATAGATGTAAATATTCTCAAGAAAATATTAGCAACTCGCATTCAAAACTACACCAAAAACAGTTCATCATTACCAAGTAGGCTTCATCCCAGGGATGCAAGGCTGGCTCGACATTCTTAAATTGATAAATATAATTCACCACATTAATAGAGGTAAGGACAAAATCACATGATTATATCAATAGATGCAGAAAAAGCATATGACAGAATCCAATATCCTTTCATGATGAAAATGCCAAGGAGATTAGGAATAGACGGAACCTGCCTCCATATCATAAAGGCTATGTACAAAAAACCCAAAGTCAGCATCATTATGAGTGGGAAAAAGCTGACAGAATTTCCCTTAAGATCTGAAACGAGACATGGATGCCCTCTGTCACCACTCCTATTCATCATAGTACTCAAAATTCTAGTCTCAGCAATGAGAAGAGAAAGGAATTAAAGGAATACAAATAGGGAAAGAAGAACTGAAACTGCCTTTGTTTGCAGATGACATGATCCTTTACTTAGAATATCCCCCCTCAAACAAACAAACAAAACAAAACTCATCCAGAAGACGTCTAGAGATGATAGTTTCAGCAAAGTAGCAGGATACAAAATCAACCTATGAACATCATTAGCATTCCTTTACACCAATCATGAACCCACAGAAAAAGAAATACAGAAAACAATTCCATTCACAATAACCTCAAAAAAGATAAAATGCTTAGGAATAAATTTAACCAAGGAGGTAAAAGATTTCTACAATGAAAAATATAAATCACTAAAGAAAGAAATTGAAGAGTTTAGAAGACAGAAATTCCTCCCATGCTCTTGGATAGAAAGAATAAAAATAATCAAAATGGCCATCCTACCAAAAGCTATCTACACATTCAATGCAATCCCTATCAAAATACCATCATCATTTTTCACAGACCTAGAGAAATCAATTATAAAATTCATATGGAAAAACAAAACACCCAAAATAGCCAAAGTAATTCTCAGTAATAAGAACCATGCCAGGGGCATCACAATACCTGACTTCAAATTGGACTACAAAGGGATAGTAATAAACACAGAATGGTATTGGCACAAAAACAGATACATAGTCCAATGGAATAGAATAGTAGGCTCAGAAACAAAGTCCCATATCTATAAACAGTTGATATTTGATAAAGGTGCCAAAGACATACACTGGAGAAAGGACAGCCTTATCAACAAATGCTAGTGGAAATACTGGCCATTCATATGTAAAAAAAAAATGGAATTAAACCCTCACCTCTCACCCTACACAAAAGTCAACATAAGATGGTTCAAACACCTAGAAATTAGACCAGAAACTCTGAAACTACTAGAAGAGGGTACAGGACCAACCCTCCAACATAAAGGTACAGGTAGAAACTTCTTCAATAAGACCCCAAAAGCTCAGGAAATTAAAACAAGAATTAATGAATGGCATAGTATTAAAAAGCTTCTGTGCAGCAATGGAAACCATTACGATCCTACAGAGAGAGCCCACTGAATGGGAGAAGATCTTCACCACCTATCCGTCTGACATGGGTATAATATCTAGAATATACAAAGAGCTTTAAAAGCTTAACACTAAAAAAAATAACCCAATTAAAAAAATGGGCAACCATACTGGATAGACACTTTTCAAAGAAGAAATACAAATGGCCAACAAATATACAAAAAAAGTTCATCATCTTTAGCAATCAAGGAAATGAAATCAAAAAAAGTTCATCATCTTTAGCAATCAAGGAAATGAAATCAAAACTACATGAGATTCCATCTTACTCCAGTTAAGATGGAAATCTTCAAAAACACAAATATTAATAAATTCTGGTGAGGATGTGGGGAATAGGAACCCTACTACAGTGTTGGTAGAGACTGCAAACTAGTATAGTTGCTTTGGAAATCAGTGTAGAGGTTTCTCAGAAGATTGGGAATGGAACTACCATATGACCTAGGGATAGTGCTCCTGAGCATCTTCCCAAAGGAAATTAAATCAGAATACTATAATGATAACTGCATCTCCATGTTCATAGCAGCACAATTTACAATAGCCAAATTATGGAACCAGCCTAGATGCCCATCAATGGGTGAATGGATCACAAAACTCTGGTGTATATACACACAGTAGAATTTTAGCCATAAAGAACAACAAAATCACACCATTTGCAGGAAAATGGATGGAACTAAAGAATATTAATACTAAGTGAGTATAGCCAGCCCCAATGAATGAGTAGATGCACTCTCTTACATGTGGAAGCTAGAGAGATATTTGGAAATAAGGGCGACATCAGACAGATGAGCAGAGACTCCATGGGAGTGACTGAGGGAGATTCAGGAAGGGAGGGGGGACAAATTCATAAAGAATGCAATAGTAGAATAATTCTATGAATGTATACAAAATTGCCAATTCCAATCTCAAAGACTTGCGGGGTGAGGGTGAGGGGTGGTCCCTGGTGGGGTGGGGAGGGCAGCAAGAGTTGTGTGCATGTATTTCTCTGACACTATGTATCCCCAATATGATGTAAAATTACAATGTACCAAATAACATAATTAATAAGTGGCAAAATGATATTGTCAGGGATTGAGGAAAGCTTCACTTTACCTTTCTTTCCTATTCTAGGAGAAGATCTCATAATGTTAGACCATGCTGTTGGAAAATATTTCCAGGTTTCATTTCTTATTTAGCATCACTGCCAATAAACATCTTAGACATGGCTAATCTCTAGAACACACAGAAGCTTTCAGTTTTGCCTCCCTAGGCATAGTACATAGCACCTGATCTGCAAGCACCAGGTGAAGTATACCACCTGGTGGTATGCTTCCCCTCCAGCCAGACCCCTAAGATATTTCTTCACCAATCCAAGTCCTCAGAACACATCAAGGTTGTTTCTTTCCACATGGTGAAAGGATACATTGTTTTCTAAGTTTAATTAATTATGGACCATTTGAAATATACTGTCAATAAAACAGAGCACTATGTGAAAAGAAATGAGATGAAAAAACATGCCTGCCCCATTATTCATTTGTATTGATCTAGGTGTACAACCCTATGCATCACAATTTGACAAAAGGTTAAATATTAACAGGAGAATCATTAATCTAACTAAACAAATTAACACAACAATGGTTCTCCTGGTTGGCTATATGTACTGTGGGGCTCTAGATGGACTTAGGAACCCTTCAGACTGACGATCGGTACCTTTCTTTATAGATCCAGCCATGAAGTGGACTGGATTATGAGATGAATTACAATTTGTTTCTGCAGATTGCAAAGGACCCTCATTATGAAGCAGCAACCATATAAAATGTGCAGGCCTAAGAAACAGTGCAAACCTAAGAAACATGATCTAGAGTAGGACTTGGCACAAATAATAATTTTCAAATTATTTAAAACATAATTGAGCCGGTGTGGTGGCACACGCTTGTAATCCCAGTACTTGGGAGGCTGAGACCAGAGATCTCAGGTTCACAGGCAGCCTCAACTACTTAGTGAGGCCCTCTGCAACTTAGAGAGACCCTGTTTGAAAATAAAGAATAAAAAATAGGGCTGGAGGTATAGCTCGGAGGTAGAATGCCCCTGGGTTCAATCCCTAGTACCGCAAAAAAAAAAAAAAAACCATATTTGCGTGGGAAGTAGGACTTCAGCATTGTCCCCGTCAGATGCAATAATGGCATTGTTTCAAATTCTTTCCTGCTGAGATCAGAATGACTTTGATGTTGGCAAGCACTGTCTTCAGATTCTCCTCTGACCAACAGGACAAGGTTTCCCTGGAGCCACTCTGTGTGAGGTATTAGTTTCACTAAAAGGCAGGTGAATCAGAGGCCATGCTCCTCACAAATACAGGCACTATTAGTAGTTGCTTTTTTTTCTTTATACAATGGTGTGTTTGTGCATAGATGATGAATTTGTATGTCAGGCTATACAAGGACACATTACTAAATTTTATGGCTATTCAGAAGTATGCTAGTTTGTATGTCTTTCCATCCTTCCTTCAGACATCTTTTAATCCATAAATCCATCCATACACTCACCCCTGCCTTTATCTATGTCCCTGCCCTGGTGCCCACGCACACACTTAACTATGTATCCATCTATACATTAATTGGAGACTTTGATTAAACTGTCAGGTGTCCCTGTTGTTTTTCTTTTTTTAGCTTATAAACAAACAAATCACCAACGGTATGAGTATTTACTGAAGATCACAAGATTCTGAGAAGTTACTAAGTTCTCCCTAAGAATTAAAAGAGAAACAAAAGAATTTCAAATAAAATACAATAAGAGACACGACCTCTATAAAAATTATAGTCTGAAAGTTTTCCATAAAAATCTTTCATTGAGATACCAAGCCCATTTGTCTGAAAAGAGATGACACTTCCCCTTTACCAAGTCATTCCAAACAGCCCCAATCAATCCCAAAGACACTTGACTATGCAAATATATTAATTTTTCAATGATCCTATGGATTTAATTTTACATCATCCTTAAAATGATTGTATGTATCAATCACAACTGAATATTCCAAACATAAAAGAACAAATGTACATGCACCAACATTTGGAAGAGGAGATTAGATTATCTAAAAAACAGGTGGGTGGTCAAGGTTAATGGACTACTTCTAACACAGATCTGGCTGTGTATTTTTGTTGAACCTCTTCTTGTAATACCTAAGTGATCTGAAAGTATTTTATTCAGCAACAACAGAATCCTTGTGATGTCTCATACATCACTTAAACAGCTCTTGAAAATCCTCCTCCACAAAGTCTTCTAAGTTAGAGAAGATGGCTTTCTCTGGCCTCGTCTTTTCTGGATCTGAATCATATCCAGGGCTAAACTTTTTCCTCTATGTCATTGAAAAGACACTGAACTTCAAAGTGAAATGATGCTCAGTGGCTCTCCATATTCCTTGGCAGAGCCCCAAATTCATTTACATTAATTTCTGTAGCACCCTAAATTTTCTGGGACAGAGACTAAATCAATAACATGCAGATGATGGAAAAACATACAATCCTGATAAAAACCATCCATTTTTAAGCCCAAATTAAGAAACTGAGGTAGTGTGAATGGATGCACAAGGAATCACCAACAACTACAAAGGAGATTTTGAAATTATTTGAGGCATTTAAGAGGAGAAAACCTGTTCAGTTCCAAGCCCTGTATATTGGAGGAAAAAGTTTTGTCAGAATCTGGGTGTTCTAATAGGTACTTTCCAATCTCTAATTTATAGAGGCCCATTTCTGCTTGTCTTTTTACTCTCTGCAGCCCCAGCCAACTTCAAAGATTGATGAAATCTGAGAGTGGTATTAGATTTAACACCATTTCAAGATGGGCTTTAAGCTGAGTGAGAATGAGTTGGACAGGAAAGGAAATGGAAAGGAAGAGAGAGGTTCTGCAGATGAAACTCCTGGTCTTATAGCAAATTGAAATATTATTATTGCAATCCCTTCCAGAAATCTCTGGGGTGGTTTCTGCAGCTCCAAGATCTGGCCGCTTTCCATGTCAGCTTCTGAATAAAGATATTAGTGGGTACAGTGGATTGTAGATGTGTGTGCTACCCAATCAGAAGAGAAACTCCCTAAAATCAGTGCCATTTTAAGAGATGGATTTCTGTTTACCATGCATGGGATAGTTGGTGTTAAGCTGAGAACCCAATTGTGTTGAGTTAGCATCTCAGAAGTCATTTCCTTCCATGAGTTTAGCTCTCTGGTACAAGGAACTGGTTATGGAATACTGGTAACTGTTTTATGGCTTCTCATTTGGCCTTCAGGAGCATCATTAAACTCTTCTCATTCAGATTCTATCAGAAACCAAGATCTTAAGTAAGTAGCTAAACAAAATCTCTATGAAAAGAGAGGCAAAACAAGATTGAAAGTGATAAAATGTTTAGAAGCAGTGCCTGGCAATTTTCAAAGCATAGGAGAAGAGTTAAAAAATGTGGTATTTCCAGTGAGCCAAAAATTAACGTTCAATATAAATGGTCTCTGATTTGCTGATGATTCAGTGCCCACATCATTTGGTTAATACCCAAATCGTAGTCCCACATCATTTTTCCTAGTTTTATGTCTAGATAGTATCAGAAAAGGTATTAACACCAATAACTGCCTAAATTCCTAAATGAGGGCATTGAAGTTAAACCTAGGCTTCTTAATGGACATTTTAAATTTGACTTGTAAGATGCAGTTGAAAATTTTGAGCTATGAAGTCCCTGGGTGAGTCCCCTGACTCAGCTCTAAATAAGTTAGGCATATTGTGTGACTTACTTTACCTAACTCTAACATGAGAACGCTATTCAGTATTTCACAGACTTGTTATAAAGATTGAATATAATACATGTAAGGTTCTTATCAGAGTACCAGTTATGTGATGGGGTTTCCATAAGCAGCATTTTTTTCTATCACTCTCAGGAATTGAATCCTCAAATCTTTCCTAAATTTTATCATCATGCAACCAAGTTTTTAAATAATTCCAGAAGTTGAAGTCAGTCATCCATATCTGTGAATTCTCCATCCAAGGATTCAACCAACCATGAATCATAAATAGTTGGAGAAAAAACTGTCTATATTGAACATGTTCAGACTCTTGTTTTTATTGCCTAAATGATTCAGTCTAATAATCATTTGCATAGAATTTACATTGTATTAGACATTATAAGTGATTAGAGATGTTTCAAGTACATGGCAAGATGTGCAGGAGTTACATGCAAATACTTTGCCATGTTATAAAAGAACCTTGAGCATAGGATGGGGAAACCAATCCCCAGTGGATACTGGGGGATGACTGTGATTCTTAAATGGTTCTTCTACTGCCCTTCTAATACAAGGGAGATGAAGAAAGTCTTCTAGTTGAGATTATTTTCTTTCTTTAACCATTGTCTTTTTTCCTTGAATTTGTTGAGGAGCCTGTGCCATTTAACATGTGAAACTTCCCGTGATCTGGACTGTGCTGGTTGTATCCTCTGTCCTGGGTATTTCTAGGAACTTGGGTATCCCTAGGTATTTCTAGCCAGTTCCATTCAGGTCCATCTCTTCAGTAATACTGGTGGTAGGTATATATTATTTCACCTGGCGACACGCCATGCCTTGTTTTTGCTCTTTTCAGATGACAGTAGTTATTAAAACGTGTGTTTAAATACCTCTTGAATTTATAATATTTTAACTCAAATTTAAGACTGTGAGAATTTTACCTTAATTTTCCTAGTTGACATGTGTATACATAAATGAGTCTCAGAATCACAATACTCACACTGCTTATTATTCCTGAAAATGGTTAAAAAAATTTTTTTAACAATCCATGACCATTCCTTTTGGTCACAAACATACAAGTAACAATACATTTAATGGTCAGAGCCAATTCTTATATTGATGTCTCTAGTCATTACGGGGATCTGAAGATGACTCTCCAGTAGTTTCTTTAAAACAACAACAACAACAACAGAACCTCATTGGAAAGATATCCCTTGAGTTCTTATACATTGATACTTGTCTATGCCCTTTATCCTGGGAGGTGCATTTTGGTGGCTATTAAATCTTTCCTCATGTATTCTTTATTCTACTTCTGCTGTCAAAAAAAGTCTGATGAAATATCCAACCCCTTTTTTTAAGGTTAAGTGCTCTTTTTGTCTAGATGCCCAAATGCTTTCCATTAAAAGAAAAAAAAACATTTTGGACATTTTATTGGAATTTACCATATTGTTTGTTGACATTGAAATATGCATCTTTTTCAATCTGAACTTTAAGTTTTTTAACTCCAGAGAAAAATTCTTAATTATAACTTTTAGTATCTGCTTTTCTCCCTTGCTTCAGTTTCCTTTTTCAGGTGTTCCTATTATCCACACAGCAGACCTTCTTTGTCCATATTCAATATTTGCCAATTCCATGTGAGTTTTATTAATTTTTGATTTTTAAAAATTCCTTCCTTTTCATCATCTGGTTTTCTGCAGGCATTACTTTGTATTTATTTTTCCTTTTGTTCCTTCTAATTTGGCCACTATTTCTAAAGTCATTGCTTCCTTATTTCTGATTCTTCTTTGAGCTCTATCACCTAATATGACTTTTTCTAATTTTTATTTATGCTGTTTTTCTGTATCTTGTATGATTTTCTTAATGTTTTCTGGATTTTATGGAAGTAAATGTTCAATTCTGCTCTTTTTTAGCATGTACTTCTGGCATGCTTTCATCATCTATTTCATCATCTATGTCTTCTCTCATTTCTTTTATTTCCATTTTCTTTATTTCTTTTTTTAAAACCTTTGTATGTGTCCTTGAAGGTGGCTGGGTGCGAGTTGAGCATTCACACAGATGCAACTGCCCCAGCTCCTTAAGACCTGCCAGGTGCTGCCCCATGAGGGGACATAGCACAGCTCCCAGGCTGAGCTGCCCTCCACCTCAGTTAGGGCTTGTGGCTCTTTAGGGGCTCTCCTGTCCTCAAGTTTTCCATTTACCTATGTGTCTCCTCTGTCTTCTCCCCTACAGGTGCTGACACCTGCTTCCATTTTGAGTTTGAGGCCCACCTTATCCCTTGCTTTGTTCCAAAACCATGAGTCTTGGTTTTGCTAAGTAGTCTCTGTTATCTGATTTTATGTGAAGATTTGGAAAGATCCAAACATTTTTATTTTTGCCATTGCTACTACCATCTTTCCCAGACCACCTAAATGAGTAGTTTTAACAAGCAGAAATAACCGATTTGATTTACCATGAAGTAGGTTTTTAAAAGGAAGAAAACAAATCAAAATGAGCAAATTTGGGTTTCCGCCTGGTACTTCCAATCTGTTTTGAAGAAGGCAGCATCAGTCCCTAAATTTTAATGCTATCAAAACTATTTTGGGAGACCACAGGTGTGGAATCGATAAAAAAATTAAGGAAATAGTTTTCATTATGCAGTGATATTTGCAATTTATCCCCTAGGCCTCTTTGTTGTCTCAGCTCTGTTTTCCCCCTTAAACCTCAGTGGACGGAATGTGGTAAAGCACTTAGAATGAGGAGCCTTGTCCCTTATGATCTGATTCTAAATGGACCATGGCCAGGGAATTACCATGCTGGGCACATTCGCTGCCACTGTTTGTGTTCTGGGCACTCTGCTCCTGTTTTCAGCAAGGACAGAAGCTTTCTTAAATGGGAGCTTTTTTGTAACTCTGCATTGACTTACAGGCACAGATAGAGTGATTTAATTTAAGAAAAAAAATCAACTTAGGGGAAAATAAATACTACCAGATATTCCACTGTTATATAAAAGTCAGGGAAGCATGTGAAGAGCAGTATTGAGATAAAAGCATCTTACTTATTTCCAACCAATATTTTTTATTGAAATTTTTAAGCTCTTAAGGGCTTCCCAAACTTACTATGAGATACTGTCAATCATTTTCAATAACTCTGTGTGGCTAAATTGCATTAATTCATTCCAGCAGACCTTTGTAGTTGGACATCAGCTTCCAGGATTCAAGGTCTCTTATGCTTCACCTGAGAATCCCCATGCTGTAGCACTATGGGGGGCAGTACATGAAGTGTCTCATCTTTTTATGTGCAGGAACCCACAGATCCTGCTGACCAACTCACCAGGAGACTGACTGCTGTTCAGTAAGGAACTGAGTTCTGATGGTACCCAACAGAAGCAAAACACAATTTTTATTTCTTTAAAAAACAACCGGGCGTGGTGGCACAGACCTGCAATCCCAGGACATGGGAGGCTGAGACAGGAGAATCACAGGTTTGAAGCCAGCTTCAGCAACTTAGTGAGGCCCTCTGCAACTTCATGAGACTCTGTTTCAAAATAAAAAAATAAAATCTGGCTGGGGGTGCAGCTCCATGGTAGAATGCCCCTAGATTCAATCCCCAGTACCAAAACAAACAAAAAACAACAACAAAAAATGCCATCAGGATAATAACTAAGTCTTGATGATAATAATTCCACTGTATGGTCAAATGGGCTGGGTGAGAAAGAGAAGAGGAGAGGTATTTACAGAGGCAGATATAGACATAGAGAGAGAGATATCTAGGTCCAGCTCTTGACCAGTAGCAAGCTTACAATTTCTCACAATGTTACCAAAATTGGAGACCAATCTGGAGCTGCACCCAAAGTTTCAGAATGAGAAAATAACAATTTGAAAGCCCTTCCATCTTGAAAACACCCCTGTGAGCTCTTTCTTTTTACATAAAGCACTCCTAAGAAGAGACCCTCTTCCCCCAACCCCACCTGCTCTAACCAGGGCACATAGATAGAAACATACTGGAATAAAGTAACCAAACCATACCAAATACAAGATGATGGAAACCAGTCAATGGGTTTCTGTCCTGCACAGGCACTCTTTTAGAAGATTCGGGTTTGAGCTCATTTAGGCCTTTTGACGTAACCCATATATTTCCATATTTCAACTTCTGCAAATACCACAAAGCCCACATTCATCTCCCCCACGTCTGTTTTGGGGCCGCGTGTGCCCTTCCCGACGAGTGGCCGGGCATGCCAAGGTGCCATGATGGGGAGGTCACTTCATTTTTGTTTGGAAAGCCAAATCTCCTGTGCTACCGTAATTACCAATCAATTTTACATAAATAGCAAAATTAAGTAACATTATTCTCATTTACCACAAAATTAGACAAATTAATTAAACATGGAAAAGGGGCCGATGCTTGCCAAATCACCACTTCCAGTAGATAGAAACAAATTCAGGAATTATGTGCGGGCAGAAAGAAAACTCAACGGGGCGCCCAGAAACTGAGATGTGGCTGGAAAGATTCTATAAGCAGCGCAAGCTAGGACAAGGGAAACATGCTCCTCCTCATGACACATGTGTCTGCATCTTTACAATGTAAGACATGGGGCTCCTCTTTGTTATTTCAGGAAGGTGTGGTTTTTTTAGTTTGAGTTTGAACAACCAATCTTTGAATCCAGAAGAGAAGACAAACTTAAGACATGCTTCCAAACCTGAACACGTCAGAAGAATTTCCACTGGTGTGATTGTTGCTAATGAGCTCTGCTAAAGCCACATCAAAGTCACACCATAGGAGCACCCTGCTTCTCTGTGAAAGGTCATCTGGCACTTAGGACCAAATTCCTGACATAAATGGGAAGCAAAGGGGAAGAGCAAGTAAGGACGGATGTCATAATTTTGGTCCCAGATGCAATATTGCTCAGACTTGTTATAAAATTTAGAAATGATAGGACTGAGGGTGGTGAAATACTTTCCTAAACTGGAGAAGATATGAAAATAAGTTTAAAATATTCTTTGAGGATTATCTAAGAGTCCCTTGTACTTCCATTATAAAACAATGAAATATTGACTATTCCTTAAATAAGCCCACAAATATGATACCCCTTGTAACATCTGGGCTACAAGTAAAAAGATCTTCATATCTTCCTTAATGAGATTTTTATTGCTTGTGTAAATTTGACTTTCGCTGAATTTTTGTCTTGGGAACCCTGGATCATGTTACCTCGAGTTGTTCCTGGTAAGCAGGCAAGCATCCGCCCAGTTTTTGCTGTGAAATGGCCCCTTCTGGCAAAGTGAAAGCAATTGGAACTCAGTTTAATTAGCTGCCTTCTGTAAATATGTCATTATTCTTCTCACTCCATGCTGGAATTATATTTACAAAGGGAACAGAGAGCAATAATTATTTTGGGTTGCAGTTAGTCAGTATTAGTTAATGCCTGAGCATAATTATGAGGAAATTAAGGGAAATATAGATTATGGGCACAAACCACAGGATAAATGAGCATCTGCCAGAATGTAAATTTTACCTATATTTTCTGGCATGAACTCAGCACATGGAGAAGCAACAAGTTCTTCAGCTGAAACCTACTTAGCAAGGAGTGTATGAAATTCACACCATCAGCTTCTGAGCAATCTACATATTGCTACTTATTGTGTTTTCTATTATAGATGTTCATTCTGGGACCAACTTTTCTCAGTGTCTCAAAATGCTTCTGAGCTACTCGTGTTTCCTAAGACTCAGCAGAACTCAGGGAAGAAAAAATTATTCTAATATCAGCCAGAGCCAAAAAACAGAGGAAGAGAGTTCCACTGGCAACATATTCAATGGATTCCAAAATCAGTAATAAAATAGTTAATGAGTTTGGGGTTTCATGACTGCCATTAGATTACTAAGAGTTGACCTATTTTTAAAGCTTTATTCTTAAGATTGTTAGCACAATCATCAGATAGGTAAATACAACTTAGATTTCATTACCTCTCCTGATAGATAGGAAGGGAAACAGGTCATTATGGGCAGGGCAGCTTTCTCTAGAGACTAGATTCTAGAAGACTGCACCCATCTCCCCTCCTTCATTTCTATAGTTCAGTGGGAGAAGAACAAAATCATAAAGTGGGCTAAGGATACAGGCTTCAGGGCCAGGCATCTCTGGAGAGCTGTTCAGCTTCCTCCCCCTAGCAAGTTATTGATCTTGCCTGTTTCCACATCTGAAAGATGGGGATGCTTCTAGAACTTCATGGTTGGAATGAGATGAACCCTAGAAAGCACTCAGGTGAGACAGACACGATGAAAGTGCTCATAGCTGGGATGGCACAACCTCTCCTATTATTTTTATTCTCCTACCACCTCCCGAGGAAACTTTAAATCCACTAATATAAGTTAGGTGTGGTGGTGCATGCCTGTAATCTCAGTACTTGGGAGGCTGAGACAGGAGGATCGCAGGTTCAAGACCAGCTTCAACAACTTAACAAGACTCTCAACAACCTAGTGAGATCCTGTTTCAAAACAAAAAAAATTTAAAAAGGGCTAGGGGTGGAGCTCTAAGGTGAATGCCTTTGGGTTCAATCCCCAGTACCACAAAAACAAAACAAAACAACAATAAACCTTAAATACACTAATATGTACAGCAGGCTTCTGCCTCATAGCTGGGTTCAAAGAAGATCTGGGCTGGGAAACCGTCATGGGAGGAAGAAGACAATGTTAGGTCTGTCTCTCCACTGACATTATGGGTGGGGGTGACAGACAGACAATTCATTTGCCTTATTTTCATTTATTTGTATATGTATTTTTTCACATGTGAGGCTTGGAAAAACTCTAGCTCAGGGTAGAATCACAACTCCTGAGAAAAACAGAGGTTCTGGCATGAGCAGGGAACTTTGGAGTCCAAGTGACAAAATATGACAGGCTTTCCAAAGAGAAGCCCTTCTCACCGTTGCATGGTGCCCGCCGCACTCCTGCACCCTAAGTGGAGAACCTTAGAGCACAGAGAGGCGGCATCCCCAGGAATTCTCAAGGTGGGCCCTGAGGCTGTGAATTTTCCCGATGGTTGGGCACAAGCTGATGTGGAGAAATGGAACTGGGAAGGCAGGTAGGAGACCGTAGCTCCCAGATCCATCTGGAACAGGTGTCAGGCACCATTGGGGGAAATACCTGGGTGGCCAATTTCTAATTACAGGGAACCAATGATCACAGAATTTGATCATTAACTTTGTAGCATGTCTTTACTTTGTAATAATAGGACCAAGAGAGCTAAGGATTCTGGGAGGAAGTTCATATACTTTGCAATAAGCTTAGCATTCATAAAAGGAGGGAGAACTCTCTAGGTGAGGTAAAAAGGGACCTCCTGTCTCCTACCAGGGTAGCTAGTTTCAGTTGGAATTCCATGTGTGACCATCTGCTCCCCACTGCAGACCTGCTCGTCACACCTGGCTCTTCATCCATCACCAAGGTAGCCTTTGGCAGCACTGGGACTCCAGGTCTGAAAGAACCAGAGGCAAACATTGGATCCAGTTTCTGCAGCTTTTCAATTTGGAGACATATGTTTACTTGTTTTATATCTCAGAGGTGAATCTTGTCTTTAAATAACTACTCTCTTGGACAATATTCTGAGATAATTTCAAACTTACTGAAAAAAATCAACAAATAAACAGAGAACTCATATGTTATTTACATAGATTCACTAATTTTCAAATTTTATCCCTTACACATAAGCATAGTATTTATTCTATGAACCATTGGAGACTAGGTTGCATCCTTCATGGCCCTTGGCTCCTTAAGACTTTGGAATATACATCCTAAGAATAAAGATGCTCTTGTAGGGAGTCACAGAACAGTCATCACATTCAGGAAATTTAATCTTGATGGACTATTTTTGTGTAATCTGCAGTGCACACTCTAATTTTGGCAACTGTTCTGCTAAAGCCCTTTGGCCATTTCCCCTCTAGTAAAGGATCCAGTTTTGGATAATGCATTGCATTTTTAATTCATGTCTAGACTGGTCTTTGGGAAATTTCTAATCTCTGTTTGTTTCCTAAAATCCTGACCCGAGATGTGACTGGAGTTCTTAATCTGCACAGGCAGCAGCGTACCCTGTGCCTGGAACATTCCTACCCCTCTGGCATGGAGACACAGTGCGGCAATAGCCTCCCCCTCAGACGGGTCTCCTGTCTGAGGGTGCTGGGTGGGCTTCACATCGAGGAGGAGGACTCTCTGCATTCCCTCTGGGGCAGGGTGAAGGGGCAGCATCGAGTCTTAGGTTTCTATATTAGGGCAGATGGAGAAAAGGGCAGATTAACAAGCCAAGAGATAATAACATCTGTCATCCTGAGATGCTGGAGGAAGATACTGGAGACTCCCCTTCCCTTCAGCACCCAAACCCACTGCTTCTACAAACCTGACTTCAGTCTTTGAACTTTTATAACCCTACTAAAACAGGGCTTGTTGTTTGTCTTGTTTTAGTTTTATGAAAAATTTGCTGTGAGGGAAGAAGCTTCTGGTCTCCTTAGAGCCCGAAGTGGCTGAAGACAGAGAGGTATAAACAGCAAGATACAAAGGGTATCTCCCTCCCTCCTTCCTTTCTTTTCTCATTCTTTCTGGGATCGAACCCAGGAGCATTCTACCACTGACCTACATTCCCAGCCCTTTTTACTTTTTATTTTGAAATAGTGTCTTGCTAAGCTACTTCACACTGTCCTCAAACCTGTCATCCTCCTGTCTCAGCCTCCCAAGTACTGGGATTACAGGCGTGTGCCATTGAGCCCATCTACCATGTTGTTTCTTGATGGCAGTAGTGTGTGTACATGTGGCACCAACAACATTCCATGGGACCCATACTGGAGCATTCAGTCAGCCCTGCTGACTGAGTTGTGAGCAACCTCCTGCCTTTCCTGCCTCGACCATGTTGCTCCAGGAAACACCTGTGGCTGCTGCTTCTCTGAGACCTGGAGATAGGCATTGAGGGCAGCTCTTCAATGGGGAGGTGACCCCTGAAACAGGTCATCTTCTGGGGTACAGAACATTCCTACTCAGGCCAGAGAGAGGAGGGAAGGGTCCCCCCAGCTGGGATGTGGACCCCTGGCGAAGCCGGGCAGGGGGACAAGGACGCTGGCAATGCCCATTCACAGGGACAAGATTCTGCCCGGTTTCACCACTGCTGCTTAAGTTGCTAAGAGACAGGTACTTCTCCAGACATGAGCGGTCACTAGGCCTCAAGATAAGCTTTTCTGACCAAAATCCATCCTATGTGCCAACAAGGAGCTTCCCAAAACCGAATGTTTAAAAGAAAGTTTGACCCAGGCCTGGTGGTACACACTTGTAATCCTAGTACTTCGGAGGCTGAGACAGGAGGATCACCAGTTCCAGTCCAGCCTCAGCAACTTAGTGAGGCCCTCAGCAACTTAGTGAGACCCTGTTTAAAAATAAAAAATAAAATAAATAAAATAAAATAGTGCTGGGGTGTAGCTTAGAGGCAGAACACCCTGGGTTCAATCCCCAGGACCAGGACCAAAAAAAAAAAAAAAAAAAAGGGAGGAAGGAAGGAAAGCTTGAGGGCTTAAGGGCACCCTGGGAGCCATGGTGTATACTTAACCAGCATCTTTTCATCCAAACCAGGAGCCCAAAGGTGTGTATCAAGATAGAGTACACAGTGAACCTACTCCACAAGCAAACCTAAGGGTGTAAATAAACCTTCTAGAACAGTAAACTCCCCAGTGATGGCTTGGGAGCAGGTTTGGGGGAAGGAAGCAAAGGACCCCCTGCTTCCAAGACAGAGAAGAGACACATTCTAAAACAGATACAAAGCAACTCTGGCAGGATGAACATCGTGCATGCCCCTTTGCTCTGCCAAACAGTCAAAGCCCTCTGATACTTTAGAAATATGAGGTTATCTTAGGATATTGAGTGTGTCCCTAACACCAATCTGAACTAATCAACTGGGATCATATTTTTAGTTTGGTAGTGGTTGTAGACATGAGCTCAGAGGCAAAACCCACTTTTTTTTTTTTTTTGCGGTACCGGGGATTGAACGCAGGGGCGTTCTACCTCCGCGCTACACCCCCAGCCCTATTTGTTATACTTTATTTTGAAACCGGGTCTCACGAAGTTGCGGAGGGCCTCACTAAGTAGAGAGAGAGAGAGAGAGACAGGGGGAGAGAGAGAAAGAGAGAGAGAAAGAGAAAGCTGAGGCTGGCTGCGAACCCAGATCCTCCGGTCTCCGCCTCCCAAAGTACTGGGATTACAAGCATGTGCCACCACACCCGGCTTCAAAACCCACTTTTTAAAATCCCCAGAGGCAGAGAACAGAACACAGAGAAAATGCTCTAGCAAGTGAAATTTCAGGCTAGTAAAGAGACCATCACGGTTCCAAGAAATGAACAGGGGCAAATTCACTCGGGAAATTAGGACAGGAGGGCCAGTAACTAGTGACAGTTGTGAGATTGCCAGCTCTGGAATTAACTGCTAGCTGGGTGACTTCTGAAACATTTCTAAACTTCTCTGGACCTCGCTTCTCTCACCAGTGAGGTGATGATTAAGAAAAAGTTTGCCGGGCGTGGTGGCACATGCTTGTAATCTCAGTACTTTGGGAAGCGGAGACCGGAGGATCCGGGTTCGCGGCCAGCCTCAGCTCTCTCTCTCTCTCTCTCTCTCTCTCTCTCTCTCTACCTAGTGAGGCCCTCCGCAACTTCATGAGACCTGGTTTCAAAATAAAGTATAAAAAAATAGGGCCGGGGGTGTAGCGCGGAGGTAGAACTCCCCTGGGTTCAATCCCTGGTACCACAAAAAAAAAAAAAAAGGAAAAGTTCCTAGCTGGTAATGTTGTTGCCAGATTTTCTCAAAATAGCACCTGACAGCCAGTAAAGGTTGACCAAATGATGCCAAATGATGCCTTCTATTGTTGCCATTGCTATTCATTTAGTACGTGAATTGTTCTCGGTTATTTTTATTTCTACCACCTAACCAGGACATGGGAAAATAGTAGGAGAATTAATATCTAAGCACTATGGGGCATATTTCCATGTTTTGTGTTAGATGATATATTTGGCTGAGTTAACTCTTAATTATTTCTTGTCAGGACATGTTACTTCTGGCATAATAACATGTGGCTATTGGTATAGTCTTGAGATCTGTCACTACAATCTCTGTGGATTCCTGCACCATGTTGCTAATCTGTTTAAACAAGATAGTACATGTAAAAAACTTAGTCTGCTGCAACATTTAATAAATAGTAGCTTCTGTTTCTGCTATTCTTGCTATCAGTATCATTAAAGCAATAACAATATCGTCCCATGATCTAAGGTTGAATAATCCGATTTAAAATCTAACACTCAAATGCAGAGGGAGGACTCATCTGTAGTCTACCTATTTTCTAAAAGGAGGTTAAAATTGATTTTGATCTTTTTCTTTTGGGGGGCAGAGGGGGTTGAGATAGTAAAATAAAAGTGTTTTGTAAATTCTCATGCATATTTCATCTTGTGTTTGCAAAAAAAAATTTTAAAAAAGCTCTCCCAATTCACAGTCTCTAAGGTATTCTGACTGCTACATTTTATATTTAAAACCTTAGTTCTCATTTCCCCAGGTTCTGAGCTGCAAACCGGTAAGACTCTGGTGTAACACAGGAGAAACTGCGCCATCTGCTGGCCATCACGGAGAACTGCTTGGGGGAAGTTGCCCCTAAATTCTGAACTACTCCCAGAGGAGGGCGGTTGAGCCCTCTGCCCAGTGGTTTGAGACCCAAGGGATGTGGAGGGCCCAGCCATCCTTAGGGGTCCCCAGAGGGTCCCAGCTTGAATCCCACTGCCACGCTGCTGCACATGTGGCATCTGGCCGTTCTCTCAGGACACCTGCCCCAGCAATTCTAGAAGCAGATGAGACCTCAGCAGGGAGCGGGCCTGGATACCAATCACTCTGTTCCTCTGCATTTCACCACATTCCTGCCTGGGCCCATCAGAGCCTGGCTCCAGGCTCCAGGTCTGTTCTGCTATTTCCCTTCTTCTCCCCAGGACTTCAGCCAGGTGTGTGGCTGTAGAAAGAGAAGCCAGGGGCCCAGCCCTATGGAGCAGTGTAGGGACAGGCACTGACCACCCCAGGGCAGGGCTTCCCCTCTGCTAGGCAGAAAGCAGCTCAGGATGTGTCTCCATTTTCAGCAAACAAGTTTCACACACAGGCGGCCTTTGGATGATGGAAGGCTCTCAGGACTTGGCAAGAAGTGACTTAAAGAGATCTTCCTGAGCTGAATGAGCAAAGTGTGGATGACACGGAAGCTGCCCTTACTGAGCACCTACGACATGCTGGGTATTGTCACATGTGCTTGCATGTGTTAAGGCACTTAGTCCTCAGAACAACTCTATGGGGAAGATGCTGTTACATCCTTATTTTACAGGGAGGAGATGGAGGCACAGGAAGGTTAAGCAGTTACTTAATGGGGGCTGAGGCTTGACCCCAGGCTCCCTGAACTCCAAAGCTCATACTTCTGATCTGCATTTGCCTTTGATACTTAAGTAACTCAAGGTGTTATGAAAGGATGGAAGTCACTGACAGGATGGGTCTTATGATCACTGGTAGAGGAATCTCAGGAAACTGCTCCCCTCATACTGACAGTGGGGACCAAATGGAGAGACCAAGGATCAGTGATGGTTGTTGTAAAAGAAGGGGGTTCTAGGAAGCAGGAAGCCAGAGGAAGCCAGGGAGAGTCAGGGCTGCATCACCACAATTATGTGAGAACATGGAAGAGATAGAAAACAATGGAAAACAAAGATGAAAGGAGAAGAAAAGACTTACAGAGTTCTGCACATTTGAAGTCTTAAAACCCTGAAGTCTAGCTCAACCCCGAACCCATGCGGCCAACTGGGGGTGAGGAGGGCACTGCTGAGGTGAGTTCAGTGGCCACACTAGGTGGTTGGCTTTAGTGATGACCCACCACCCAACATGGCAGAGCTAGGAGACCATCTTGCAAGCCCCTGGCATGTGGAGGCTCACAGCCACTCATCCCCACCACAGGATAGGCCTCTGCTAATGGCTTCCATGCACTCCAGGGCTCACTGGAGGCCACGCCCTGGGGACACTGGGGTGACTCTTAAACTAGCACTATATGCACCCCACCCTCAGGGAGCTTACATTCTAGTGGAGGACTAAATGCAAACAGGTGTACTAAATAAGTAGTTACAAATCAAAAGACAGGTCTAATGGGAAAAAAAAAACACTGAGCTATGAGGAAGACAAAAACCTATTGGTTAAGAGCCAAAGAACAGGTGGTGCTTGGCCAGGCCCTCATGGCAAAGGGCTTAACAGTGCTGATGTCAGGGAGCCACACAGAGGTACAGACAGCAACTGACAGACTGAAAGATGGTCATGTCTAACTGATCTAGGCCTTGCCAGGACCTTACCAAACCACAGGACTCATGTTCTATTCTTTTGACAACATAAATTCTCCATCATCCCGTAAACAAGTGAATGAGTTTTGTTGTGCTTTATGTTGTTATGTACAAATAAAAACTTTAAATATTTTAAATATCTTGCAAACTTGGGCATTTGATTTGGCTTTTCATTTTCATTGGGAGGAGGGGTGAGAAGCCTCAAAAAGATGCATGCTAGCCTCTGGTGCTGAAGTAAGGTCAGGGGTGGGGGGCGCTTGAAGAAGAGACATGCAGGAAGAGAACATGACAGAGATAGCCTAAGGTAGAAGGAAGAGCAGTTCTAGCTATATCATGAAACTAGTGCACATTTGGAGGACAAAAGGCACCTCTCAAGGACTTAACATTAGAAAGGAATTTAAGCCTGGCATGGTGGCACACACCTGTTATCCCACTACTTGGGAGGAGGATCTCGGGTTAGAGGCTCACCTCAGCAATTTAGTGGGACTCTGTTTCAAAATAAAAAATAAAATAGAGCTGAGGGCATTGCTGAGAGGTGGAATGCCTCTGGGCTCAACCTCCAGTACCAAAAAAAAAAAGAAAGAAATTTAAATGCTAAATGTTAGGAAATAAAAGATCCTGGCCAGTTCCAGCAGTTCCAGTAGAAAGGCTTAGATCAAGCCCAAGACAAACTGATTCTTTTTTTTTTTTTTTTTTTGCAGTACCGGGGATTGAACCCAGGGGTATTCTACCTTCGAGCTACACCCCAACCCTATTTTTTATTCTTTACTTTGAAACAGGGTCTCACTAAGTTGCAGAGGGTCTCACTAAGTAGATGAGGCTGGCCGTGAACCTGGATCCTCCTGTCTCAGCCTCCCAAGTACTGGGATTACAAGTGTGCACCACCATGCCCGGCTCAAACTGATTCTAATTTAGCCCAAAGTGATAAGTACAAAGACCTCCTACACAGCTTAATGCTACCCTTAAGCTTGATTTCTCGAGGTTCAGCAGGAGAAATTTTGAAATCAATCACTGAATTATATATAAGAAGCTAGGTCAACCAGCAGATTGTGTGTCTCAGATCCATCCTGCTTCTGAAAATAGGCATTAAAACTGTAGCAACAGGAGAAAAAAAAAGTAAGTTGAGGTGGAACTTCAAATGACACCCTTTATGATGGGCCTGGCGGTGAGGGATGGTGGGCGTGCAAGATCTGGGCCCTGTGTCTCCCGGTGGCTGCTGTGTCCAGCTGTTTCTTCCAGAAGACTGTACAGAACAGTAAGATCCCTGTGTGGGCTGGGGTTGAGGCTGCTTTACATTTTGCTTTGCCAGTGACTGCTGGGACTTAAGCTTGACTCATGAGAGGTGGTCCTATTTGGGCCAGAGGCAAAGCAACATTCAACCCAGTTGGAGAGGACTTGTCTGTCTCTGGGGAAGTGTCTGTGTGTTGAAAAAACAAAGTTAGAATGTGTTCTCTGGCTTTACTACCTCCTCCCACCACAGAGCAGTTGGAACTTCAACAGTCCATGGTAAGCTTCTTACCACTTCAGTAAATGCTCTTTTGTCTAAAACCCTCATCATTTCATCATGCTTCATATCTCTCCTCCTCTAGATCAGTTTTCCATGAGAAGATCTCAATCGGTCTCCTCCCCCTGGTACCTAGATATTGTCTAAAACAACACTGGTTCTCACTAAGTACTTATTAAATGACTGAATTAGCTGAGTATCAAAATCTGCACTACTCCCACAGAATTCCTCTGGCACTTACTGAAGGACTGGCTTCTCCATGCCAACCGTCATTACAAATCAACCATTCATTGAATCATTCATTCATTTCACCACCAAATATCTATCAGGATCTCCTAGGTGCCAGGCACTTCACAAGGTTTTTCCAGATACAACAATGAGTAAAAGAGACAAGATCCTGGTTCCCTGGGAGATGATCATGGGTAAGAGCAGGGGTCAGCAAACTATTTCAATAAAAAGCCAAAGTGTAAATATTAAATGTTTTGCAGACACCATTCATTCTCTGCAACATATTTTTCTTTGCCATTTTTGTTTGTTTTATTTTATTTTATTTTTGATTGACACATAATATTGGTACATATTTATGAGGTACAATCATAATGTTTTGATTCATGGATTGAATCATGGTAGTGGTCAACTCAGGGTAATTAGTGTCTATCACCTTAAATTTTCATCATCTCTATGGTGAGTACAATCAAAATCCTCTCTTCTCATGATTTTGAGATATATAATGCATTATCACTAATTATATTCACCTTGTCGTGCCACCGAACACCAGAGCTTATTGTTCCAGTCAGACTATAAAGCTGCACCCAGTGGCCCCTCCTCAGTGCCTGGCAACCACTATTCTACTCGCCTGGCAACCACTATTCTACTTGCAACTTCTACAAGACCAACTTTTTTAGATTCCACTTATGAGTGAGATTACATGGTTGTCATTCTGTGCCTGGCTTACTTCACTTAACATAATGTCCCCAGGTCTAAACCATGTTGTTACACATGACAGGATTTCACTACTTTTAATGGTGAATAGTGTTCCATTGTGTTCCTATACATTTTCTTTATCCATCCCCCATTGTTGGACATTTAGGGCAATTCCGCATCCTGGCTGTTGAGAATAGTACCCCAATAAACATGGGCAATGCAGTGTAGGTTTTATTTGGGAATCTACACAGTGGTGGGTTTTGGAGGAAGCACAGCCCTGCTGACACTTTGACTTTCAGACTCCTAGGCTCCAGAGTGATAAAACAGTAAATTTATTTTGCTTGAAGTCACTCTACCAGTGGTACTTGGTTACAGCAGCCTAGGAAACTAACACCAGGTGATGACAGCTAGGAAAACACGTAACAGAGCAGAAAAGAAATGCACTGACTTAGAAAACAACTTGAAAGTCAAACCCAAAGCACTCTGAGAGAGTTGGATGGGACAGTGAAGGCAGGGGAGATTGGAAGCTGATGCTCACTCAGCCAGTAATACTGCTTGCCTTTGTCAAGAAAGCAGGGTGAGACCAAGGAGAAAGGAAGCAAAGAAAAGTTTTTCCTTTGAAAATATGCCACCACCACCTTTGTCTTGTTAAAAGAGGAAGTCTTAGCCAGGCACAGTGGCACACACCTGTAATCCCAGTACTTGGGAGACTGAGACAGGAGGAGCACAGGTTCAAGGCCAGCCTCAGCAACTTAGTGAGACTCTGTTTCAAAATAATAACTTAAAAACTCATGCTGGGGGTGTAGCTCAGAGGCAGAATGCCCCTGGGTTTACTCCCCACAAAAAAGAGGAAGTATTACTTTTAAATAATAAGAACAAGAAAATTAAAAAATCAACAAGAAAAGAAAAGGAAGGAAAAAATAAAAGACTCCCAGGTCTGACTAGAAAATCCCTGTGCTCAGGGATAGCATGATTATACTCAAGAAAACTAAGAGCAGCAGTGGAAGGGGGGATATCCTGGGGAGGACCAAGATTTCAGTTGGGGGCATAAGGATGAGAGACAGGGAGAGTGTTGTACGATGGGAAATTTGCCTCACTTCAATGGGTCTTCTTGAGTTAGAGAAGGAAGGGAGAGGGCTTCAAAGAACAGCTTCTCACGTCAGCCTTGCCTTGTTCTTCCCCGGCCAGGCTGGTGCAGGAGCAGCCCTTGGAAGCAATGTGTTAGCTTTGGCACCACAGAAGGTGTAAAAAGGTTGGATGTTATTGTAATTGAATTTGTTTTCAATTTATTTTCAGCCGTCTAAGGAAAAACCTTTTACATTCACATCATTTGATTCCTCTTTATTTCACATCCATTATCCTTATAATGAGCTTTTAATGCATTAATGCAGCCCTGTTTGTTGAAGAGTGATTCACGTTGGTCAAATCGATAAACAGAAAAAGCATAAAAATACACCATACTAAGATACAGAACCAGAGTATAAATGGAGAATGTGGGCTCTTGCTTCCTTAAAAGTGGAGACTGAATTCTGGTGACCTTCTGAAGTCACAGCATGAGACCAGGAAGTCTTCTGCTTCCCAATTTGCAGTTCTGAAGTGACCACCAAGTGATCAGAGCTAACTGCTGGCTGTCAGCGCCTCCGCCTGCCATTGGCACTTACTTTTGGCCTTTCTATCTGCATGCCTGTCCAGCAGTGTGCCATGGTTGACACAATATCTTGCTATGAGCATATTTATGATGAAAAGGGGAAAGTCAAAATGCAAACTTCTATGGATTTTTTTTAATGTTCGAAGGAAGTAAAGAAGATTCAGAACCTTTGCCACCTGTACTACGATGTGTGAATCTAACATCTACACAGATGACAGACACTGCTCATGTCCTGGGGCCATCTTAGGCTTACAGAAAGTAAGACAGCTTTTCAGACTTTAACACAGAAACTTCTCTGTGAGAGTTTAACATGCTTCTTGTTTCTAGAGAGAGAGATTGTCTTCAGTACGCACTCCACAATGAGGGCAGGGAGAAGAGCATGACTGGGGACTCAGTCCAGAGCTTCTCCCAGGCCTGTCTGAGTCCGTTTCCAGATGCTATAGCTGAATACCACAGACATGAGTGTTTTATAAAGAATAGAGGTCTATTGAGCTCACAGTTCTGGAGGCTTAAAGGTTGAGGGGGCACATCCATCAAAGGCCTTCTTGCGGATGGGGACTCTGTTGAGTCCTGGGGCAATGCAGGGCATTCCATGGTGAGAGGGGTGCACATAAGAGGCAGCCAAACTGTATTTTGTGATTGACTCACTCTCAAGATGAACCGCTCATCCATTCATCCATTCGTGAGGGCAGAGCCTTTTAAAGCCACCTGTGAAATGTCCCACGTTTTAACACTTTGCAACAGGGATTATATTGCTACATGAGTTTTGGTAGGGACTTTTAAACCATAGCACTACCTCTACCAGGATCTTAGCCCAAGCCATTCAAGAACTGGTAACAATCCAGTGTGAATGTTCCTAAACCATGTCTCAAGGAAAAACGGCATCTCCAAAACTGAATCAAGTCTTCCAAGAAAAATGCATTCTCTGCTTCAGGAATTTCAGGAATCCCTACATACTCAATTTCTTTCTGTAATACTCTGAAGTGCATTACCTCTGTAATCTCAGAGAAGTTCTGAGAAGAGTACTCTCCTTACTTGTCTTCCTTTCTTTTTGGTACTGGGGATTGATCCCAGGGCCACTCTACCTCCCAGCTACACTCCCAGCCCTATTTTTTATTTTGAAACAGGGTCTTACTAAGTTGTTGAGGCTGGTCTCAAACCTGTGATCTCCCATCTCAGCCTCCCAAGTACTGGAATCACAGGGGTGTGCCACCATGCCTAGCTCCTCTCCTTACTTTTAATGTGGTATTTTTCATACTTGTTTAAGAAAACTTAAAATGTTTAAGTATTTTATAATTGAAACACCAGTTCAAACTTTGGAACACAGAGTAATTAATATAACAATAATTTTAGAAAACTGACCATATCACCACCTGAATCGATTTTTCACATTTTGATGAATGTTTTCACATCCCATCTCTTTCCTAAACAAACTCTGTAACTATTGTCTCTCTCTGTCCCTTATGGTGCATAAGGACCTGTAAGGACTATGGAGCTTCATGCATCTATGATGTAGGTATGCAGTATCCATGTGGGGAATAAGGAAAGTTATTCAGAATTCATTTCATGCCAAAGGATTGAACAAGCTTAAGAAAATGTATTTATTAAAAGGACATTGGAATTGGAGCTGGGTGTGGTGGCACAGTCCTGTAATCCTAGTACTTGGAGTCTCAGACAAGAGGACTGCAGGTTTGAGGACAGCCTCAAAAACTTAGCAAGAACCTTAGCAAATTAGAAAGGCCCTGTTTCAAAATAAAAAATGAAAAGGACTGGGGTTGTAGATTGGAGGTAGAATGTCCCTGGGTTTGATCACCAAAAAAAAAAAAAAAAAAAAAAAAAAAAAAAACAGAAAGGACTTTGGGGGAAGCTACTAGCTCTGGATATAACAAATAGCCATGCTGGGTAGAGGACTGATTTTTCCTTATGGAAATGTATGCAATTGTAATACAGCTCCCCAGAGAGAAGTCAAAGGCAGCTCCTTGGCCTTGGGGCTCACAGACAAGGCCTTTCCTGGGTCTTAGCTAAGTGACCCCCTTGGTGTTTAATGTCCCCATCTATTGCCACCATCCCACAAGGTAGCTCATGGACTCTGATGAGTATGGAGGTGTGAGTTTCTGGGAAGTTGGGGGGTTTCAAGGACTCAAATATTTGATCTCCGTTCTCTTTCTTTTCTATTTCTTGATTCTTTTTGCATATTGGCTTTTCTCTTCCAAATGGCCTGTCCCTCAGAGCTTCACAGCTAGAGAAGAACCCCCCCAAAAAAGTGGCCCTTTAAAAAAAATCCCAAAGAAAAGCTCTAATTGGTCTGAGTCATAGCCTAGGCAGACCTATTAACAATTAGCCCACTTGGCCTTGTATGCACTCTTGAGCAGCCCTTATTTGAACCTCAGTTGGAATGAGATAGAAATGGCTCCCAAATGACAAGAAAGTTGTGTTTTAAAAAAAGAGGGGGAAGAGCCAAGCGTGGTGGCGCACGCTTGTAATCCCAGTACTTGGGAGGCTAAGAACAGAGGATCCAGGTTTGCGGCCAGCCTCAGCTACTTAGTGAGGCCCTCGCAACTTAGTGAGACCCTGTTTCAAAATAAAGATTAAAAAATAGAGCTGGGGGTGTAGCCTGGAGGTAGAATTCCCCTGGGTTCAATCCCCAGTACTGCAAAAAAAAGGGGGGAAGATGTGTGGGGTTGATACACCATCGTGCGTGCATAGCTACTGCAGATGGAAAGGAAGGGTTGCTGCTTTGCTGCTTTGGGGGAAAGAACCATAACTATTCACACCCTTAAATCCACCCTGGCATCCATGCATCTGTCAGTCAGTTAGCCTGCTTGTCTCTCTGTTTACTTACCTTCCTATTCCTCTACTTTCATGCTCTTTGAAATCAGCCAAACCATAGACACATTGTTCCGGACATAGCGTCTGCTTAGCACAGGTGCTGCCCCTGTGCTCTGCACATCACCTGTGCCTGCTTCTCCCAGGAGGAAAGTGCATGGGGCTAATTGCTTCAGCAGGCCCATCACCTTGCTGGTGATTCTGCATCTAATCTGCTCATTATGCTACTTATGTCTTCTCATAAGTGGAGAGAAATTGTGTTATCACAGGAGAAACGAGCTCTCTTGTTTCCTGAGAAATTCTTTTATGCCTAGACAAAGGGGATTTAAGTTTATCAACCTCCCTTTTGTGATACTTCATTTTAAATGATGTATTAATCATGTGTTGATTATACAAATCAATTAAAGACATTTTACTTGATGGGTTAATTTAATTAAATCTTTGGTGTGCCTTTATATTTATTTAGACCTTCTGGTTAGTAATTATGGAATGCCACCTAACCAGAATGTTGACATTTAATAAATTGTAAACAAATATTATGGAAGAATATACTTTCCTCATTGTATTGCTTATGAAGTCTTCTTTTATCTCTCTGAACAATTAAATGTGTCCTTCCATCTATGCATCTGTCAGTCAGTCTGCTTGTCTGTCTAGTTAGCTTCCTATTTATCTACCAATAAAGCTTTTAAAATCTGGTAGTCTTACTATAATCAAAGCCATAAAAGGCCTGTATTATTTCTAGTTATATGGCAACCATACCTCACGGTCCTCCTACCTGAGAAACTTAGGTGAATCTGGGCTCAGTGTCTCCACACTGCCTTACCTTCTAAACTGATCACAAGTGGGGACATTCCAGTAGCAAAAACAGACCCATAATTCAGAAACATATCAACATACACACCAGGTTCATTCCCTAAGAATCACTGAAATGATTAACAAAACTTGTTTCTCTGCCCAACAAATCGACCACAGCCACTTGGAGATTCACTCACCCACCACAGGACTCCCCATCAGTCCCCTAACTCTTGTTTCTGAACATCTCTCCCAATTTCTTCTCCATTATGAGGTCATGTTTGCAGCACAGACCAGAAAGGGGAAGGTTAGAGTCCTTGGTAAATGATCTCTTGAAGAAGTGTTTTTTTTTTTTTTTTTGCAGTACCGGGGATTGAACGCAGGGGCGTTCTACCTCCGCGCTACACCCCCGGCCCTATTTTTTATGCTTTATTTTGAGACCAGGTCTCACGAAGTTGCGGAGGGCCTCACTAAGGAGAGAGAGAGAGAAAGAGAGACAGGGAGAGAGAGAGTGAGAGCCGAGGCTGGCCGCCAACCCGGATCCTCCGGTCTCTGCCTCCCAAAGTACTGGGATTACAAGCGTGCGCCACCACGCCCGGCTTGCAATAACCCTTTTGAAAACCTTCTGGTAGATTTTGCTTTCTCTGGCTACCTATACAGAATGAATTGGAGAGGGAAGGGAAAGGACATGACTGGAGATAAGAGGGCCAGTTTGACAGCTGTTGTAGTAATAGGCAGAGTGAATAAGAGCAAAGGTAGTGTGGATGGGAAGAAATGCAGAACTGTGTGAGTGGATGTAATGGAGGAAGGAGGAGGGAGAGGAGAAGGAAGAGGAGATGGAAGAAGGGGAAAGGAGGAAGAGAAGGCAGCAAGGATGACCCCAGGTTCCTGCAGTCATTCACAGAGCTGGTGACATAAGAAAAGAAGGCAGCCTGGAGGAAGACCACGTATCTGGGGATGGTGAGTCTGCACCTGTGCATGAGTGTGTGGAGCCCACCCACCATAGTGCACCCCTCAGGAGAGACCAGACCTTGCTGCAATGAAGCCTGAATCACGTGGACCACAAAGGTGACTCACACTGCAGGTCCATCATCAGTTGGCCATAGCTTTGCTCCACATTTTCATTCCAGGATCCAGGCTGGCAGGGAGGCCTTTGCCTGCAACACCATCTATTTCCCAGCAGTAGAAAAGACTCTTAAGTGAGACACTTCACTTCAAATTACATTGCATTGACCAAAACAAGTCACAAGGATCTCCTGAGCTGAATGGGGCAGGGGCTTATAAATCTCTCTGTGGAAGGGTTACTAGAAGATCTGATGGAGTAGTGACATCGTCTGTCATACTTAGGAGAGGTGGCCACAAATCCCTGGGTTCCCAAAACCAACTCAAGGCAAGTGCTGGCTTCTTACATGTTGTGTGGGTGAAGCTGTAAATGTGGCAACACTTTGGGACATTTACTTAAAAGAGGCATATGGAGTTGGGTGTGGCTCATGCCTGTAATCCCAGTTCTTGGGAGGCTGAGGCAGGAAGATCGCAGGTTCGAGACCAGCCTCAGCAACTTAGCTGAGATTCTCAGCAACTTACTAAGACTCTGTTAAAAAAAATTAAAAAGACTGGAGATATAACTCAGAGGCAGAATGCCCCTGGGTTCAATCCCCAGTAATTCCACCCCCCCTAAAATAAAAGAAAGAAAGAAGAGGCTTATGGAAGGATGAAAAGGCCATATGATAGCCTGATTCTGGTCCTACCTCAGGCCAGCTGTGTTTAGCCTCTTGCTAGTCTACTGCCTGTTTAGATTTGAGTTCTCCATCTGCCACATGAAGGTGTGACACAGAGGCTTTTTCAAAGTCCCTTCTAGTTCTAAGGCCCAGTGGTTCTGACCTCAACTCTGCTCCTCTGGCCTGACCATCAGATTCTCAGGCCTTTTACCTTTTCAATTTCAAAGGCCAGGGTCTCTCTCATCACCACATGATCAAACTGTAGGAGTCAAGATTTAAAAGGGGGGTGCAGGCCTCTGTGATTCTTAATGCATGATACTAATTTATCACTGCTCCATGAGGGTCTGCCTTCTCCACCTAACCCTGCCTGCCGTCTGGCATTAGGAACTGATGCCTTCTGCCTGGCCCACTTCTCAAGTCTTCCCCATGGGAAGGACCCATGGTGCCTTTGGCGATGGCTTGTCATCTTGTGCAATCATGTGGGAGCCAGTGGCTGGGCACCTGGACTGTCCTCCAAGTCCCCAGTGTCAGGCTTCACTTGATCTCCCTTTATCTTGGCTGATTTAACAGCCATGGCTGCTATCAACCCCTGCTTCAATTTCAATTCCTGTCCCCTGTTGTTCCTCTAGTGAACAATGATGTATTGCCATTCCCAGGTACCCAGGGCTGCACATTCTTTCAAGATACAATCAAGTGAAAATAAGAATTTTTGCATCTGAGGCTGATGCCAACATGACTACATACCTATTACCAAGCCTGTGTAATTAAAAATAAATATTCCATATGGACACAGAAACTGTCATCATGATGCAGGGAAATTTAAGATAAAAACTTCAAAGAAGCACTGAATAGAATGAAAATGGCAGAGGAAATGGGGTTGGCAGAGAGGAACTGGGAAGACCTCCCCCAAGAACGGCCCTTGGCTAAGTTAGCCTTGTTACTTAAAGTACACCCTGCAGAATGCAATTCACTGTACTGGTTTATCTAGTTTTTCTGGGGTTTTGTTGTTCTTTTATTTATTTTTTTTTATTTTTTGGTACTGAAGAATGAACCCAGGGACTTTCTACTTCTGAGCTACACCCCAGCCCTTTTAAAAATTTGAAACAGGGTCTCCCTAAGTTACTGATGCTGATCTTGAACCTGAGATCCTCTTGTCTCAGCCTCCCAAGTACTGGGATTGCAAGTGTTGGTCACCACACCTGTCCGGTTTCTCTGTTTAATTAAGGAAATGACATGGTACTGGGTTCCTTGGGCCTCTGTTTATTTAAATATGAAAATACCCCCAACTACAGCCACTCCCAAAGTCCGTTCAAAGCTCCTTTCTGAGGGGAAAGTATTGTGCAATACTCCATTCCCAGACATTGATGTATGACTTCAGAACTCAGCCATGGCCCTTGTGGTGGCCTCCAGTGACCTGTGCCTGCTGGGATTCACATAGTTGTGTAATCCCCTACAACTGAGTCTTGGGCAGGACTTGCCTTTGATCAACAGTGTCTCAGTTGGCATTCTCACTGCTGGGACTGAAAACACCTGATGACCACAACTTAGAGGAAGGAAAATTTGTTTGCTCATAGTTCTGAAGATTCCAGGGACTTCAGAGATTTCCAGAGGCTGGGTCAAGTCTGCAGAGCTCAGGGCATGGCACAGGACAGAGAGAAAGAGAGCACAAGGGCACCAGGGACATATGTAGTCCCCAAGGCCACACCCCCAAGTGACCTACCTCCTCTAGCCATCCCCTACCTGCCTAGTTACCACCCCAATAATTCATTAATCAATCAATGGATTTATCCACTGATAAGACTAGAACCTTCATGATTCAATTATTTCATCTCTAAACATCAATACATGAGCTCTTCCAGGGGACATTCTATAGCCAAACTATAACCAACAAAATACAGCAAAAGTAATGGGATGTCACTTCCATAATTATGTTACATCAGATGCTCTCATCTTGGTGCTATACTTTCTCCTTTGGTTGTATTGGTGAGACCAATTGCCATATTGCAAGCTGCCCTAAATCACAATGAGACTGAATTCTACCAAGAAACAGAGTGAGCTTGAAAGCATATCCCTCCACAGTTGAACTTTCTGATGATACTTCAGCCCTGACCAACACATTCATTTAGCCTTGTGAAAAGTCCAAAGTCCCCATCTAAGCTGT